>JADBJO010008296.1:64440-81940 GCA_016801955.1 Conus betulinus | reverse complement strand
CTTCACATAAGCAGGATAAACTTTCAGATCAGTGTAATTTGCATGCTTTTGCATTTTTTTTTTTTTCTTAACGTCTGCTGCTATCTTTAAAAAGCATGCCCCAAATAGCGCATAACGATGTAAAGTGAAGACTTATTTTCAGGACTGCACCTCTAATGTGATTTCCTCCATTATCCTAAAGAAAAGTTAATTTGTGTAATCTTTCTTTAAAAATACCCTTGAAGAATTGGCCTGAAAGAAGTCTTTTTCAAGGGTTTCCATAGACACTCACCCCTACGTTTGTCACGAGCTGAAACAATTCATGATGTCAGATTTTCACAATCTGAAAACCTCTCTTTGTCAAGTCAGCTGTAGAAGGGTATGTGATTCAATACAGGAAAGGTTAAGAACCAAAGGGTTATATGGGGTTGGCTCCGATCTGTACACTGCCAAGCTCTAGACATGATGACCCTCTGACAGTTCACAGCTCTCGCAGACAACAGACTGCAGGACTTTACCTAAACACTGAGCTGTCCTCAATAAAGACAGCGGACTGCAGGACTTTACCTAAACACTGAGCTGTCCTCAATAAAGACAGCAGACTGCTGCAGGACGTTACCTAACCACAGAGCTGTCCTCAATAAAGACAGCTGACTGCAGGACGTTACCTAACCACAGAGCTGTCCTCAATAAAGACACAGCAGACTGCAGGACGTTTACCTAACCACAGAGCTGTCTTAAATAAAGACAGTTGACTGCAGGACGTTACCTAACCACACAGCTGTCCTCAATAAAGACAGCTGACTGCAGGACGTTACCTAACCACACAGCTGTCCTCAATAAAGACAGTTGACTGCAGGACGTTACCTAACCACACAGCTGTCCTCAATAAAGACAGCGGACTGAAGGACTTTACCTAACCACACAGCAGTCCTCAATAAGACAGTGGACTGCAGGACTTTACCTAACCGCACAGCGGTCCTCAATAAAGACAGCGGACTGCAGGACGTTACCTAACCACACAGCTGTCCTCAATAAAGACAGCGGACAGCAGGACTTTACCTAACCACACAGCGGTCCTCAATAAGGACAGCGGACTGCAGGACGTTACCTAACCATACAGCGGTCCTCATAAAGACAGCGGACTGCAGGACGTTGCCTAACCACACAGCAGTCCTCAATAAAGACAGCGGACAGCAGGACGTTACCTAACCACATAGCGGTCCTCAATAAGGACAGCGGACTGCAGGACGTTACCTAACCATACAGCGGTCCTCAATAAAGACAGCGGACTGCAGGACGTTACCTAACCACACAGCGGTCCTCAATAAAGACAGCGGACTGCAGGACGTTACCTAACCATACAGCGGTCCTCAATAAGACACAGCGGACTGCAGGACGTTACCTAACCACACAGCGGTCCTCAATAAAGACAGCGGACTGCAGGATGTTACCTAACCACACAGCTGTCCTCAATAAGGACAGCAGACTGCAGGACTTTACCCAACCACAGAGCTATCCTCAATAAAGACAGCAGACTGCAGGACGTTACCTAACCACACAGCTGTCCTCAATAAAGACAGCGGACTGCAGGACGTTACCCAACCACAGAGCTGTCCTCAATAAAGACAGCAGACTGCAGGACGTTACCCAACCACACAGCTGTCCTCAATAAAGACAGCAGACTGCAGGACTTTACCTAACCACAGAGCCGTCCTCAATAAAGATAGACTCCTTTCACGTTTTGGCAGCCTGAGGCCTTGAGAAGAGGTTTTCAAACCAAGAGGTCAAAGGAGGTTCAAACCCCCCATGATTCCTGCTCCACCAGGACTGTAGCTTTGGCCTTCACTCTTCATGTGCTTTTCCAGCCAGCAGCTGAAGCATGGCTGCCGTGGCCATGACTGCGCGGTGAAGGCCAGTGCAATGGAGGACTTACTCGAACCAGCAGGGGGAGCTCCCGGGCCAGGTCGGCCTCATCCTGGTTCTCTTTGTTGGACATCATGTGCTGCAGCACTGCGTTCCCTGTCGCTGAGATCTCGATGTGCAGTTTGCCCGCCGTCTGCAAGCAGACACAAACATTTAGGGACGTTTTTTTTTTTTTTTTTTTTGCTGTGAAAATTGTCCTTCATTTGCCAATATCGACACGCACACACACACACACACACACATTCATATGAATGCAGATGCACACACATACGAACACACATACATACACTCACACAACACCACAGTCGTTACCCCCACATACACGTACTTACTGCCTTAATCATATACACACAAACACGCAACTACATGCTTCTGTTCTCCAATGGCCCCAATGCATTTTAAGCATACGCTAAAAAAGTCCAACATTTATTATGACATAATTTCTTCAAATTGATCAGACTGGCTTTAATTATGGCTGGTGTGTCTGTTTTTTGTTGCTGGTTTTGCATTCCTCTATCATTTGGAAGGCTTTCTTTGCTAACAGAGAAATTGTTCAGAAGAAGTGCTTGCTCGAATGATGTCAAATACTGAAGGTCTGCAGAAAACATGTCATCTAGTTTGAAAATGCAGCAAGCAACAATGCTTATGGAAGGTTTAAGGCTTCCTGTAACTTTCACCAACGATAACTAAAGACATGAATACAGACTTCACAACCAGATATAGATCAGATTCTCCTGCAACAGCCCTAGAACCAACCACAAGTATGTGCAAACAGGCGTATACTTTACAACACAGAATGAACAGTTTTCATTTCCACAGGAAACTTATGTGGAGTCCTTTACACTGCAAACATTGCACCTGCCAAACTGTCCCCGCATGATCCTAGCCAGATCATGTCATACGCCTGAGTCTTCACCACCAATATGGACTTGCAGTGCTAATCAAGGACCAGGTCTGAAGACGCAGGCCATTCAAGCCAATCCACAGACTGAAAAAGCCTGGGCACTTTCAAGTCAAGATCCTAAGAACCCTTTTACCGATCTGTCAAGCTTCCGATGTCATCACCTGGGAATTGGGGAGGGGATGAAGGGGGGAGTCTGACATTCAACTGAATCATTTTGACATCCGCGCCTGCTTGAATGTTGGGTTCACCAAGAAAACACAGACTCAGTTAAATGTTTTGCTCTAGGCATTTGCAAACACATCTCTTCTGCTGTAAATCAGCGACAATTCATCATTTGTTTCTTTTGAAATGCAAAATCCCTTCACATTAGCGGCTATATTACAAACACTTTGCTAGCTCCCCCCCCCCCTCCACCACCACCATCCCCTTCCACACACACACACACACACACACACACACACCCCCCTGTGAAGGAGAAGGGAGAGTACTCACACTGCCCTTCTGGCTGATGATGGGCACTTTGTAGTTGAGGGTGACCTCGGCCAGCAGACACTCCAGGAAGATGTTGGCCACACCAATCAGGATGTGGTTCTCCTGAGACTCGTAGAAAGGGTCGCCCACTTGCGGGGGACCGCTGTCCTGTAAAGGGCAGGCCAGTAAAGTGGAGTGAAATGCTAAGTAGGCTGCAGCCTGTTAGGAACATGGGGAGAGGATGAGGGGGGGGGGGGGGGGGGGGGGGGGGGAAAAGGTAAAGGCCAGAAGGAGGAGGTACTTGGGGTGCCTGCAAAACAGAGAGATGGAGTGGATGAAGATTGGGGTGGGGTGGGGGAGACTGAGAGAGAGAGAGAGAGAGAGAGAGAGAGAGAGAGAGAGAGAGTTGAAAATCTATGATGTTCTGATACCTGGGGTCGCAAACATTCATACACACACAACTGTCCGAGCCATGTTTGAACATTCATTCCTTTCTTTCTCTCCTTCATCCTCTCTCTCTCTCTAACACACACACACACACACACACACACACACACACACACACACACACACACACACACACACTCACACACACACACACACACACACACTCACACACACACACACACACACACACACACACACACACACACACCACACACACACACACACACACAACTCCCTCACTCATCAGCTGACAGACCTGCCATGTGGACTGTGTGACAGCAGGATGTAAAAAAAAGCTGGAAAGCTCACTCTTTAACCCTCAATGAAGATAATTCTGACTGACTGACTGAATCATGAATGCCATTCATCTCATCATCATGGTTAACAGCTGGTTGCAGGGGTACTGTAACAGATGCTTGGACAATCTGAGCGTGATCAAAACTCTGTCCGCCCTCCGCTGTGTCCTGCAGAGTGGAAGGGGAAGTCACTGAGCGACACAAGCCCTTACCACGCCAAGCTTGACAGCGCTGGGCGATTAACTGCAGAGAGAGGTTCTTCTCTGCCAGTGTGTGTGTGTGTGCTGGGCAGCTGTCTGTGTCCCCTGTTCCCTTGCCCCAGATGCAGCGAGTCCTTCTGAAGCATTCACACTCTTGAAACACCTGCACTCTTTTCCCTTAGAGATCTGTTGTCAATGCCCAGACTTCACATCCACAGACAAAGATAGGTATCACCTGCTGTTTTACCTTCACTACCTGACAGACCTGCCGTGTGGACTGTAGAGGACGCTGCCAGCAGCAGGCTGACTGATCTGACTGTGGTACAATCCAAATCATGCCACTGATGTGAAGTGGCTGACAGTGCTGTCCAACAAGGGCTGGAGCACACGTACTGCTTACTAAAGCAAAACGGCGGCTATCAACACAGTATTGCTCTTCTGTATCTGTTCCTTCTATGATGCTGTAGTCAACTTTCACAATAGGCTTCAAGTAATGTAAAACAAAAACAACAACAAAAAAAAAAACAACATATAGGAGTGTTATCTGGATTTTAAGTCAAACTTTTTTTTCTTTCTTTCATTTTTTTTTTTAATGCTGTGACATCTATGTCAGCTCAGTGGCTTTCTGTCTTTCTTTCTTTCTGCGTACGCAGACTGATACTCCTGCGGACACTGCCTGTATAGACAGGCAGTGGAGTTTTGTGTGTATGACCATTTTTTATCCCGCTGTTAAGGCAGCCATACTCCATCTCCAGGGAAGGTGCATGCTATATGTAACATGTCATCCATACCAACGGCCAAACTGGCCTTCTCTTCCGAGAGTTGGTGATGGGATTTTACGTGTGTTCAAGATGTTGTGCGTGCGTTCACACACGGAACCCTCGGTTTACAGTCTCACTCGAGGACCGTACGGGGAATGGAGTCAGAACCAATGTTAACTCCTAGGGATAAAATCCCCCTGTACCTAAATTTGAACCCGCAACCCCAGAATCACGAGTCCGGCGCTCTAGCAAATGAGCTATTCCAGCCCCAGCTCAGTGGCTTATCCCCATGCCACTCCTGGCTCCCTGTCAACTCCCATATCCTGGCTTGTTCTGCCACCACCCCAGCACCCGCAGTCCAACCACAGGGCGTAGTCCCACGTCATATCTTCATGAGGTAACCCACCAGTGGAGACACTGTGCTGCTGCTGAATCACTTCTCTGGTACTCAGTGGTGCCTGTTCTGATCCCACACACCCACCACCCGCCCAGCCACCTACTGACAACGCTAATTGCTGGACTGTGGAGCCAGCATGGGTGGGCGTTCCTCTGGATGCCGCCACGTTTGTCCAATGACAGTCCCCTCAGACACTGACAGCGACCTTGACAGAGCTCATCAAGGGTATCGACATAGAGAAGAAACTGAAACCAAGGCCACCCTGAGAGCTGAGAATGAAGGGCCAAAGAATCTTGAGATTATTTTTTTTTTTTAATGTTTATCGATGAGAATGAGGATGCTGAAGATGATCCATTCCACTCTCATCTGAGACTGCACCACAGCGCTGTACTCTACACTTACTTTCATAATGTCCTGGTGTCAGCCAGGCCCAGAGGACACACTCAGCTGCAATGCTGGCAAGAAAATTTGAGCAACACTCCCAGCAACGCATTATTAAGAGAACAGAACTTGACTCTGCGTTTCCAGCCTTCCAAACTGAGCTCATGGCAAACCCAACACTGGGCAGGAGCTGGTCGGGGGCAGAAAAATCCCCAAACCCAACACTGGGCAGGAGCTGGTCGGGGGCAGAAAAATCCCAAACTCAACACTGGGCAGGAGCTGGTCGGGGCAGAAAAATCCCAAACTCAACACTGGGCAGGAGCTGGTCAGGGGCAGAAAAATCCCAAACCCAACACTGGGCAGGAGCTGGTCGGGGGCAGAAACATCCCACAAATAAACCGCTCTGATGACAGTCTCACTGATGGCCTCCCAGCCGGGAAACTGCAACACTGACCACTGCGCCACAGTGGCTGGCTGGGAAGTCCAGAGTCGGTTTGCAGCTGAAGTTCTTTTACCAAGACAGAGAGCGAGTGATAGGGAGAGAGAGGAGAGATGCAAGGGAAATAATAGGCAGTCTAGCACAATAATGTTCCAGCAATGGTGGCTGAAAAAGGAGCTTCATTTTATCTGTGTTCACTTACTTTCAATTTCAATTAATTTTCATTTTGATACAAAAGCGAAGTGCACAATATACTGCTGCCGAACTGATGCCTTCATCACATTCAACACCGCCTCAAGGTCATAATCGTCAAACGTGATCTACGGCAAGATGGCTGAAATCGCCATGGTCACCACACTGTTCACACTGACAACCAGCAGCATGTCCTGCAGCCAATGGAAAGGGTTTTCAAGCCATCACCTTTTTCTCTGGTCACCAGGGCTGAGGTTCCAGACCACATCCAGCCTTGTCATGGTAGACAGACACACAGTTTGAGTCTCCTCTGGACCTCTGTTGAAACGTCCTTCCCGTGCTCAGGACAGACCCCCAGACACTCCAAGTGGTCCCACTTCTGACAGCAGTCTGCCTGTTCAGCCTGATGCTGTCTGCTGAACGGCGTCTGGCACCGCTGACCGAACTTTTCCCTGGAGGTACTTCCACTTCTTTTGCAGTCGACACTTTTTCCTGTCTGGCAGCAAGTTCCTGAGCTTTCGCTCCAATAGGTCAACGTTATCCCCGATACATTTTGGGGTAAGTGTAGGAACTCCGGGTAAAGAACAGACCATGAGTCACAGAGAAGGGTGAGGGATCAGGAAGTGTGTGACAGTGGCTGGGTAGATGGCAAGAAAAATGACAGCAGTCCAAGAAGAAAGTGGGATGGTGGCGGGGTAAATGGGGAAAAAAAAAAAAAAATGATGGAAGTCCAAGAAGGAAGAAGAGGAGGAGGAGGCATTGAGAGTTTGAGAGTAATAGAGAAATGAGAGGAAGAAGAGGCAGAAAGAAAAAGAGGGAGGGAGGGAGGAAGGGAGGAATGGGATGAGAGAGAGAGAGAGAGAGAGAGAGAGAGAGAGAGAGAGAGAGAGAGAGAGAGAGAGAGAGAGAGAGAGAGAGAGACAGAGACAGAGACAGAGAGACAGAGAGAAGAGAGAGAGAACTCAGAGAAAACTTTTTTTTGATCAAGGATTAGGATCTGAGAGAGAGAGAGAGAGAGAGAGAGAGAGAGAGAGGGAATGAAGAGAAAGAGAGAGAGACAGAGAGAGAGAGAGACAGAGAAAGAGAGAGAGAACTCAGAGAAAACTTTTTTGGATCAAGGATTAGGATCTGAGAGAGAGAGAGAGAGAGAGAGAGAGAGAGAGAGAGAGAGAGAGAGAGAGAGAGAGAGAGAGAGAGAATGAGACACAGACAGACAGACAGAGAGAGAGAGGACAATTTAGTACCAAATTACACTTGGAAACAGAGACAAAATGGTTACCACAGGTTTGCTCTTATACATCAATTAAAAAAAAAAATAAAGGCAAAAGAAAGAAAAGCTAACAAGAACAGATCAATGCAACAATGGAAACAAAGAACTACAGCTGAACAACAGCCTAAAAAAAAAAAGGTAGCTGAAAGAAGAGGAGATAAAGGAGAAAGAAGACAACCAACGTCAGCTAGGACAACAGCAGTCAACAGAAACAACTATAACACATAAAAACAATACAAGCAAAGGCACAGCACAGCACAGCACAGCACAGCACAGCACAGCAGTGCAGTGCAAAGTGTGTGTGTGTGTGTGTGTGTGTGTGTGTGATGGTATGCGATATATATTTCATACTGTTAGGAGAAACCAGTTCTAAAACTAAAAGGACACTGAGGAGAGTGCAGACCTATGCCAAAGTTGAACAGATCTGGAATCTGCCTTTGATAGCTGCCAGGGGAAGTCACTGTGGGTATGGAGAGACCAAGTTACTGCCCATGCACTTTTTTCCCTTACAGGCGTGGGAAACTTATGAAATATTGATGATTTTCTCACCAGAAAGTTTCCTTATTCCATAAAAACATGTCATTTCACAGGTAGTTACTGCACGGGAAGGCGTCCTTCACAGAGTTCATACTCACTGAAAAATTGGTTAAAACCTTGCGTAACAAATGCTGGATCCACTGTTGTTCTGAACATGCGGCAAAGATTTAATACTTTTTGTCCCTGAACCACATCCTTGAAGACTACCGTGAATGAAAGACATACCCCTAAAAGTTTTGGCTATGAGGACGTAAAACCCAACTATTTTCAACCACATCCCTTCTTTCACCAAACCTGACTACCCCTCGTTCAGTAGTTTACTTGCAAGTCTGCTGACAAACCATCCAACCTACACGTGTGAAAAGATAACCTCCTCAGCGAAGGTACTAATAAATCTGAAAGCTTCAACACAACTGAATAAGAATAAAAGAAAGTGTCACAAAATAACAACAACTAGAAACCAAAAGGCCTTGAGAAAACTAAGAAAATAACAAAAATAAACAGCAAAACGATCAGTGGAAACCCACAAACAAACAAACAAACAAAAAAAAACATGCACAGCAAGAGTTCACAAAACTGTGCACGCATGAACGCAGCCAAAAATCAGAAACAGCCACTCAAGGCACAGGAAAAACAAAAAGCGTTCACACGACTAAGTGAAAACATTCAGAGCTGTCAATCTTCTGGGATAAAACATTCAGAATCAAGGGTCACAGAGAAAAATTTGGCTTTTAACTGGAAAAACTACAACAATACTGTTACCGCAGACCATTTCAATGGGTCCATGGAGAGGTCATAGAGGAATCCTACCTCCCTTTATATGAAACTGCTGGCATTTGCAGACTATACTGGTCATACTCTCCAATATGTGATCATTTCTTTAAAATCTAGCAGGGCACTTCAGAGAGCAAAGATCTCCAGGAAATCGAACAGATACTACATCTGCCCCTTGATCCGGAACAGCAGAATTTACTGAATTGATTTTAATGCTATATTCCAGTATTGATCTTAATGCCATATTGCAGTACTGATCTCAATGCCATCTTCCGTCTTCTCATCAAGTTTCGTTCACATCAATTCAGCAGCTTCTGCACAGTCATGCTGACAAACAAACTAACAGGCGCAGGTTTTGAAACATAACCTCCTTGGTGGAGATGAGATGAAAAAAAAAAAAGAAGACTCTTGGACCTTAACTTTTTCTGAGCAAAATTTTGAATTTCAGAATTTCATCCCCCTCAACTTAAGATTTCGTGAGAATTCTTCTAACAGGGATGGGCTGGCAGCAACAGAATATCGCACTCAAGCCTCGGGAAAAGAAGGCTGCCAAGATGCTGGAATTGTTTTGTTTCTTTTTCTTTCTTTTCTTTTTTTTTTTTTTTTTTAAACACAATTACTCAGATTTTCTGAAACTGACAGTCTTGGCTCTAGCTTTCCTATAATCCCAAATCCTTACTCCTTTCATAAAGGTGGTTCCACAGAACTTTGCTCACAAACTCCTTGGAAGTCGGAGTGTGGCTGCCCATGTGGCAGGGTAATAATCAAAAAACGGACACACACATAATGTTCTCATCCCCAGCTGATGCATTTCTACCATAGTGTTCAAGTACTTCGGCCTGTTTGGATGATCCCTGGAGTCTTTTAGCCAGGGTACGACAACAACAGCTAACAAACAAAAAGTCACTCTCTTCCTGTTTATATGACTATGTGGTGAACAACTGCACATTCACGCTACTAAGGATGAATCAGCTAATCCACTAAATATAACCCACCAGCAAAAAAAAAACAAACCCGAACACCTATTCCTTATTCATCTCCCACCCTCTCCTTCTCTCAGAAATGACAGGCTGGAAATGATCTGAGCAATTCCAAGAAGCAGTGAATTACACATTTCATCTCCCACCCTGTCTCTTTCTGAAAATGACAGGATGGAAAGTTCTGAGCCATTCCAAGAAGTACTTTGGTTCTATGTTGTATGACGTTCATTTATCCTAATTAATTATGTGCGTGTAACACCAATTCACAGACCCATCTACAAATACACCAGATCTCTGTACACCTACTTCACACATGATAGGATACCTATCAATATCTTTTACGCACATTAGACTACAAGTATACCAGATCTATGTGCACCTACTTCACACATGAAAGGATACCTATCAATATCCTCAAGAACATTAGACTACAAATATACCAGATCTCTGTACATCTAATTCACACATGATAGTATACCTATCAATGTCCTTTAGGCACATTAGACGACAAACATACCAGATCTATGAACAACTAATTCATACATGATAGCATACCTTTCAATATCCTTTGGCACATCAGACTAGGCTGTGCTGAGGACTGCTCCGCTTTATTTATTGTTCAGAGTTGTAAAAACAGTAACAATTATAAAAAAAAAAAAAAAGTAACAACAAAAAAAAAAAGATTTAAAAAGTCACACTGGCAGAAAGCACCCTAAAATTTAAAAAAAAAAAAAAAAAACCAACTACCCTTTTGGTCTCAATGTGTGGGATTAGTTGGTTCAGCGAAGGGCAAAGTTCCCAGGGCAGATTGTTCACGTGAAACCAACTAATCCCACACATTGAGACTTCACCCAGGCATCACTATTTATCATACAGTAATGAGGGGGGGGGGGGGGGGGGGGGGATAATGACGTAAAAAAAACACATTACGTCAACTAGTTTTGACGCCGACTTCCATGTCAGCTGAGGAAGGTTTGCTAAAACCGAAAGCGCTTCTATAAAAAAAGGTCTTTTTCAGTTGATGGTAAAACGATCAACCGTACCAATTTTTTTGCAGGGACATAAACAAATGCACAGATGCTACTGACTACAAATACGACGATGACAACCTGCCGCGGCACTGGGCGCAGCTGGTACCTGATACATCCTTCGTTCCAGTTCAGTTACTGTCATCCATGCATTTGGACTCTTTCACACACACACTGCAGCACATCTGCCACGCTACAATTCCCTATTGTGCACTGGTTACAAGAATACCGAAACATTTGGGATGGGGGTGAGCCTCATGGCTTTGTCAGATGTTGAGTTCTCGGCCATCTGTTAAAAACTTCATGGGCAACATGTTCCATCACCTGTGATTTCTATGCACTAACTTCAAACATGAAGAAGCTGCAGGCCGGGTTTGCTTCTTCTTCTTCTTCTTCCATAGAGTACACCACAATCATCGGGCTGATGTGGGGGGTTCAGTAGGACAAGCACTGCACGTTACCAAATGGCTAACAGATGAAGTGGTCATACAGTGACCGTTTCGGTCACTTCATACAGAAACAGAAGAACCTTGCCAAAATGCTCCTAACAACAGACTTGACTCTTGTTGACAACTCAGCCCGACTAAACAGATCCTGACAGAACTGAAAGCCAAGAACTACGTACTTAAGCAAGAACTACGTATTTAAAGAAAAAAGGAGAACACAAATTGGTGTGGTGGTGGTGGTGGGAGGGGGGGGGGGGGGGCTATGACACACTGAATGGGTGTGGCTACTGTCCAGTCAGCTCCTCAGGCGCTACAGGTCATTTTCCTTCACAGACTCTGCAGTCTGTATGGGAGATGTCCAGTCAGCCTCAGGCGCTACAGGTCACTTTCCTTCACAGACTCTGCAGTCTGTATGGGACTTGTGGATTTCTTCTCTAAAGAGAAGAGCCTGCCACTGGGATAAAGTCTATGGGTGGACAGAATAAGGCAGTGTGTGAACTCAACAGTTTATACAGCTCTAAAGATTAATTACAACCGGTCAGATGAAGAGATGGGCAGTGTACACACAGGACACACTTGCTGAAAGGTTGAGAATGACCTGACAAATCATAACTCCATACACCACCCAAATACATGCTATACTACACCTCTTTTAAGCACACACACACACACACACACACACACTCATACATGCACGATCACACCCACACCACATCACCTTATCCTGAAGAAGCTTTCAAATCCTTTCTAAACTTTACTTTGCCACCGTGGTGCTGCGTCTTACTTGAAGGGAATGGTAGACACCACATCCTATGCGGTCCTATCCTGCCCTACCTAAGACAGTGAAGCAGAAACACAACAGAAGAAAGCCATGCACAACAACACCAACCCAGGAAGAGCCATCGTCAAAGTCGTCAGAAGAGTCGTCTACCATCATTGGGAGCCCCCTGGAGTGGCGCTCCGTGTACATCTCCCGCATGTCCACGATCTTGTTCTCCATCTTCTCCATGGTCCAGATCTGGTCGCTGCGCTTCTTGCGCTTCACCCGGATGGCCGGCTCGCAGGTGGACGTCGACTTCTGCAAGACAGCAGGCTGAGGGGTTCAATTTAAGAGGTAAGCACCGAAAACTACCACCACACAACAACATGCGTTATGAAACTGGGAGGGGAGATAGATAAGGGGAGGGGGAATTGGGTGAAGGGTGGATAGTTACACAAGGAGTCTGCATTTCTACTTCCCTATGTCTTCTCCTCCACACGCACACACACACACACACACACACACACACACACACACACTCACTCTCTACTCTAGACTAGACAACAAAGTGACTACAACTTGCACAACGTAGATCAGGCTCACAAAAAAGACGTGAAAAAGCGTTAGAAACTCCCCCTTGTCTCTCTGCCCCCAACCCATCCTAGTCACCTATCTATCTGTATAAATCAATCACTCTTCCACAGCGCCACCTCTCTCTGCCTGCCCACTGCCCCACTTCTTTCCCTGGATGCTCTCTCTGTGTCTGTCTCCCCCCCCCCCCCCCTCCCCCCCCTCAGCCACCTACCCATCCACTGTAGGTGAGGTTGGCAGTGGGGATCTGCAGGGTGACGTGGAACTAACTCCGTCTGCTTGCCCATCTCCTGGGACAGGGTGTTGGCCTCCCGCACCAGAGAGTTGGCCTTCACCAGCTCCTGCTTCAGCCGCTTCAGGTACAGGTTCAGGTTCTGGTTCCTGCCACCAACACCACCACACCCCTGCCCTCCATCACACCGCTCACTTCTCCCTTGTCACCTGCTTTGTCGGCCAGTCGGTTTACCTCTTTATGGTCGTCGCTACGTCGCTGTCAGTCCTCATGACAACCAGCCGGTGTACCCCTTCTCTCCCTGACTCCCTGACTCCACATGTTTGGGTCTTTCCACTGCACGTCCCTCCGTCAGTAACCTCTTGTGGCCCTCTTTTGGCACCACTCTCATTCATCATGACAAGAAACGACCGTCTCTATGCATCTTGTCTTTCTTGTTTGCTTAGCACATGCCTTTCTGCTGATATCGCTGCTTTAAAGGCAATCCTCCTCTTCACACTACATGAAGGCCTGTTCACGCCACACACTTCCTCCACTACACCACACGCATACCTCTCTACATACCATATGCCTTCTTCTGTACACAATCTCTCTCGTCTCTTTAAATTACATGTGTCCCATTTCACACAATCTCTCTTAAATTACATGTGTCCCATTTCACACAATCTCTCTCGTCTCTTTAAATTACATGTGTCCCATTTCACACAATCTCTCTTAAATTACATGTGTCCCATTTCACACAATCTCTCTCGTCTCTTTAAATTACATGTGTCCCATTTCACACAATATCTCTCGTCTCTTTAAATTACATGTGTCCCATGTCACACAATCTCTCTCGTCTCTTTAAATTACATGTGTCCCATTTCACACAATCTCTCCCTCATCTCTTTAAATTGCATGCGTCCCATTCCACACAATCTCTCTCGTCTCTTTAAATAACACGCGTCCCATTTCACACTGTGAGCCTCACCCTTGATGGCACACGCTTTTTTTTTTTTACACTGCACCCCCACATTTCTTTACATCATTCACATACTTCTTGAACACTACACACATATTCCTTTGTAGCACTCCTCTCTCTCCGTCTGTCCCAATGCACCTGTCTTTTTTCACAACCAGCCGATTTCTCTTCCTTAGTCACTGCTCTCGTTTCTGCTGAGATCGGGAAGACAGAGCGGAAGAGAAAGCCCAAAGAAGGAAGAGATGAAGAAGAAGAAGAAGAAAGAGAGATCACGCCCACAAATCTGGTCCGTGATTCTGCTAACCAAGTGTGATGACGAATGTCATCCCGTGCCAGCAAGGTTTTCTGTTTGTCAGCAAAACCCGCTGCTGAAAATTTGTGACACTTTTTTATGCACAGAAAAACAAACCAAACTAGTGCTGTATTCGCCTGTGGCAGTGTATGATAGCCATGCTGCGGAGAACGTTCCTGATGTTGCCACATGCAAATCCAGACAGATATCAGAGAGAGAGAGAGAGAGAGAGAGAGAGAGAGAGAGAGAGAGAGAGAGAGAGAGAAGATGGGGAGGTAAATAAATAGAAAGGAGTACAAAGGAGAGAGAGAGAGAGAGAGAGAGAGAGAGAGAGAGAGAGAGAGAGAGAGAGAGAGAGAGAGAGAGAGAGAGAGAGACATTGAGAGAAAGAGAGAGAGGGAGAAAAGAGAGGAGAGGGATGGTAAGCTAGAGAGAGATAAAGAACCAGGAGTTATACAGAGAGAGGAGAGAGAGAGAGAGAGAGAGAGAGAGAGACAGAGACAGAGCCAGAGACAGAGAGAGAGTATATAAAAGAAGCATGCCTTTGGTGGGAGATGGACTGCTGCAGTAGACAAGACACAAAACTATTCAAGGTCAAACAGAAGAAATGTCTCAGCATGGGACAACGTCTTTAATGGGAGGTAATTCTGCTACTGTCAAAGACTCACAACTGGTCAAGGGGGAAACAAACAAACAAAAAAAAAAGGACAGGAAATTAAAAAAAAAAAGTCTTTAAATGAAAGGGAGACAGCACTTAATGGGAGGTCACTCTGGTGTTAGACACAGACTGACTGTTAATACAGTACAGCCCAGTCTCTGCAGGAACATGGGTCTTGTGACCTGCAGGTTTCAGTGCACAGCCTGGGCGCCCTCTTCAGGGGAAGCCAATGAGGCACACAGAGAAAAGGGTGGTGGGAGGAAGTGTTGCTCCCCCCCCCCCCCCTTCACATCATGGTCATGGTCGCTGGTGGACATGACATCCTCATTCACATATGGCAACATGAAAGGGCACAGTCATGTGGAGAACTTAGAGTTCAGATCCCAGTACAACGGGACCTGCTGCCCACCTCTGTGTCCCAATACCTCTGTGTCAGAGAAGGAGAGAGAGAGAGAGAGAGAGAGAGAGAGAGAGAGAGAGAGAGAGAGAGAGAGAGAGAGAGAGAGAATGTAAGTGTGTGTGTGTGTGTGTGTGTGTGTGTGTATGTGTGGTGTGTGTGTGTGTGTTTATGTGGTGTGTGTGTGTGTGTGTGTGTGGTGTGTGTGTGTGTGTGTGTGTGGTGTGTGTGTGTGGTGTGTTTATGCGAGTCTTTCCTTTTCAGTTTGTTATTTATCACTTCCGCTATGGAATTCAAGTTTTCAAACCACCTCTGCTGCTTTGGTAAGTTGGCTGGCCGGCTGGTTGGTTGTCCATCCACAAACGTGATGTGTTAATGAATTTTTGGAACAGATTTATACAGAACCTGGCTCAAGAACGAACTGGGTGGCAACCTTTGAGGCTGCTCTGTGGGGAAGGTCTGGATCCAACAGGGAAAGACCCCTGATCTGTGGGGCTACACAGAAGGCCAACACTCCCTCACCGACTTCAGTGCGACATGGGAAAGACCCCTGATCTGTGGGGCTACAGGAGGCCTACACTCCCTCACCGACTTCAATGCAACATGGGAAAGACCCCTGATCTGTGGGGCTACAGAAGGCCTACACTCCCTCACCGACTTCAATGCAACATGGGAAAAGACCCCTGATCTGTGGGGCTACAGAAGGCCAACACTCCCTCACCGACTTCAATGCGACATGGGAAAGACCCCTGATCTGTGGGGCTACAGAAGGCCAACACTCCCTCACCGACTTCAATGCAACATGGGAAAGACCCCTGATCTGTGGGGCTACAGATGGCCAACACTCCCTCACCGACTTCAATGCAACATGGAGCCATGGGGCCCCATAGGCTGACTCATCAGATTCTCATGCAGATGTGGATCAGGTCCACCTTGGTGCAGATCTCCTTCTACTGCATGTAGTTTGCCTCTGTGCGTGTGTGTGTGTGTGGTGTGTGTGTGTGTGTGTGTGTGTGTGTGTGTGTGTGTGTGTGTGTGTGTGTGTGTGTGTGTGTGCGTGCGTGCGTGTGTGTGTGGCGTATATGTGTGTGTGTGTGCGCACACACACGTTTCAAACGAGCAAAACATCACAGAAAACAGTAATCATATACCGAGTTTTGAATCCGAAAGAAAAAAAACCAAGAATCTAAAATTCACAACAGTTGCCAGATTCCGCTCAGCAGTGCAATTCCAAAAGCTGTCCAGGCTTGTGCATCTCCAGACAACTCAACCCGCTGATCAATGGGCGGACTGACTGGACCTCAAACCTCCAATACACCACCCACAATTACCACGAAAAAAGACTTGTGACTCTGGCAGCGGTAAGGAAGGAAAAAAAAAAGAAAGAAAAAAGGGAAGAGCTATGGCAGCCTCCCTCCCCTCCCCCTGTCAGACTGGCTTTTTATCTGGCGGCAGACCTAATCCCTCAGCATCTGTACAGCAGTCATGGTCAATTTCCTGAAGCACACTTCTCCTACACCCCCTCGTTCTTCCTCTTCCCTCCCCCCCCCCCCCCCCCCCCCCCCCCACCCACCCCCCCCCCCCTCCCTCGCTCCTCCCACTGATCAATATGGAGAATTGCTGCCAGGAGGATGAGAGAGGTCTCCTTTGTGCGTTTTCGTTTAACACAATATCTGCTCCACAAACTCACTTGATTTTTATGCCAGAATATGGAAAGAACCAACCCCCCCCTCCCCCCCCCCCCAAATACCCACAGGAAATCCCTCAAAAAGTACCTTAAATGAACATGTTTCCACATACAGCGTTATTATTCTTTTCCCTTTTTTTTTTTTGTTGTTGAAAATTCAAGCTGGATTTCCATTTATCCAGGCCCCAGAAATGATTACCAATGATAAACGAGGCTTTTACTTTTGATTGTCTGCCATGACCAACAACAGGCTATGTTTAAACAGCAGCTCTCTTTCACTCGATCTGATTCTTTTTATTGGTTTGACTGGAAAGATGGCTAGCCCCCAACCTGTCCTTTAAAAAAAAAAAAAGAAAAGCTCCAAATTCTTGTGTGCACTCACTGAATAAATTCAAAAACTTACAACCCATATCAAATTAAAAAAAAAAATTCACTTCCACATCAGGCTTGAAAATGGTTATATATTATTTCAAATCAACAAGAAGAAGAAGAAG
>JADBJO010008296.1:36940-59440 GCA_016801955.1 Conus betulinus | reverse complement strand
GTGCCCACATTCACTCTGTCAAAATTTTGTTTGTTTCAGTTCACGAGAACTCAAATTGTGCCCACATTCACTCTGTCAAAATTTTGTTTGTTGGAGTTCGTGGGGACCCAAACTGTGCCCACATTCACTCTGTCAAAATTTTTGTTTGTCTGAGTTCACATGAACCCAAACTGTGCCCACATTCACTCTGTCAAAATTTTGTTTGTCTGAGTTCACATGAACCCCAACTGTGCCCACATTCACTCTGTCAAAATTTGTTTTGTCTGAGTTCACATGAACCCAAGCTGTGCCCACATTCAGTCTGTCAAAATTTTTGTTTGTTGGAGTTCATGGGGACCCAAACTGTGCCCACATTCACTCTGTCAAAATTTTGTTTGTCTGAGTTCACATGAACCCAAACTGTGCCCACATTCAGTCTGTCCGAACTTTGCTTCCTATGCAAGAGAATTATACAACTGGGCCAATGCTCTTTTCTGTCTGACGTTTTGCTTTTGTGCAAGGCAATCAAAACTACGCCCACACTCTCCTGTCTAGTTTTGCCTCATGTTCATGAGTTCAAACTGCTGCCCCACTCTTTCTGCTAAAAGTTTTTGCAACATACGCAGGAGAATCAGGAACAGCACTCACACACCCTTTCTGATTTAAGTTTTTCTTTCTCAATTGCCAGACAATTCAGACTGCGCACGCTCTTCCTGCTTCCTATGCAAGGGAAATAAAAATGTATCCACACTCTCTCTGTTTCAAATCAAAACTGCACCTGTACCTTCTCTGTCTGTTCTGTTTCACAAACTAAACAATTGAAACTGCGCCCCCCCCCCCCCCTCTTTCTGGTTCAAGGTCTGCTTCATGTGCAGGAGAAAGAAAAATGTGCCTGCACTCTTTCTGTGTGAAGGTTTCCTCTGCATGCAAGAGAATCCAATCTGTGCCCACTCTCCTTCTGTTCGAATCTTGTAAGAGGATCAAACCTGGGCCTACCTACACCTTTCCTGTCCAAGGCTTTGCTTCTCTAAGCAAAAGAATTCAAACTGTACTCCCGCTCATTCTGTTTTGGATTCTGCTTTGTGTATGAGGCCACCCCAAAACTGAACCAGCATTTTCTTCTGTCTGAAGTTTTGGTTTGTGAAGAAGAGAACCAAAGAGGCACCAGCACCCTTTTCTGTTTGAAGTTCTGCACTGCATGCAGGTGAATTAAAACTGCAGCTGTACTCTTTCCTTAAAAAAAAAAAACAAAACGAAACAAAAAACAACAACAAAAAGATGTGTGAAGTGAACATGACAAATCTTAAATAAATGTTAGCCAACCGCCGAGAGAAAAACGTTGACAAACGAGTCACAAGACAAAACATGACGCCTTTCGACCTCTTAGGTCTTCTTCAGGCAAGACACAAACAAGCAGGACAATGAAAACGAACGAATTTGTTACTCAGCTTGATCTCTTCAGCGCAAGGTAGGTGTTGAATGAATTTACAGTTACATGAAAGAAACCTCTGTTTAAATGATTGTTTACAAATCACACATCATTACTATTCACTACAATTTAATCACAAGAGTTGCAACAAAACATACCCAACCACGTGCACAGCTACGGAGAACAAAATAATAATCCCCTCTCAGACATGCCTCATCAACATGGAATCCTTACACCCCCAACAGCACAGACAGAGAGGCATGAGGTTGCTGACCTAAGATGGCCCACCTGATTCAGGCCACACCAGGACCATACTGCATTCAGTGTGAGTAACCCTCTGCAAAGGCTCTGACTAACCTCACTGGTCAGCTCCGACCTCACTTGCCAACACCAGACGTGGCCAGACCTCCGTGACTAAGAACCCACCTATCCCATCACTGCCCACATCAGTCACTCCCACCAGTCAACACCAAGCCTTGTTTCGACCAACCAAACCAAAAAACAAACAAAAAACCCCCCCCAGAGATGACACCTTTGCCAAATGACAGTTGGGAACTGACATTCACAAGCAAGGATGTATGATGGGAACCACTGGATACCCGTCCAGCGGGGCCTGGACTAAAAGCAATGCCACATCGCAGGCTGGAGCTATGCTGCGTTCTGGTTTTAGCCAGTGGGGAAGGGCTAGGCTTATCAACACAGCTTGGCCCGGTCAACGAACCCCGACAGCTACACTTTCCAAAAACACGCGAGAGGAAAGCAGGGTGAAAGAGATTTCACCAAAGCCATGTTACGATACATCTTTAGATGAACTACCCCCTTACTTCACCCCATGTCAATCCTCCATTCATTGATTTACTTCACTTTACAGTGCTGAATGGACTCTTTTTTTTTTTTTTTTTTTCTTTCTTCTCACCACTTCTACAAGATCCTGACAGGAACTGATGTCAGGAGAGAATCAGATCACATTCAACAAGGAGAGTTTCTCTCTACTGGAAATGGAAGACAGGAAATCGCTACCTTCATTTTTGGGCCTTTTTTGCCCCCCCCCCCCCCGGATTAATTCTTCTTTCCTTCCCCAGAGAAAAGGAACGGGTTGTTGTCCATTGTGCCCATTTTGACAAGGATCACCTCTGGCTGTGTGGGATTCTGTTACTGTGCTGTCACCTCGGGCCCACCACAACCATTCAGTCCTACCAAGTGACCAGGATCAAACTACATACCTTTGTTTCTCAGGCGACAGCACTTACCACTGGGCCAAAGAGGATTATTCATCTATGCACTTTTTTATTATTATTATTATTATTATGCATTTTGCAGGCATCTACACACACACACACACACACACACACACACACACACACACACACAAACCACACAGGCACTTCTCCATGCATGAATATGCACATACAGGCTAAGCAGGTGCTTTTGCTAACACACACACACACACACACACACACACACACACACACACCCCAGAAACTCAAACATCCACGCATACACACACACACTGGCTTAAGCCTGTGCCCTCATTCTCTCAGGTGGCGCCCACTGACCTCTCCTCCATGGAGTCCTGAAACTTCTGTCGGATGGTGGTGTTGATCATGTCCTCGTTGGGACACGCTGGGGGCCTGGGGAGCTGAAGATCTGGTGGGAGAAGAGCTGGTTGGGGGAAGAGATGGGCGTGCCCGGCGAGGTCAGCATGCTCCGCAGGTTCTGCATCTTCTCCTCCAGCAGCTCACGCTGCTCCTCCAGGGCCCCTGAGGAAGGCAAGGCCAAGCCATGGTCAGTCACCACACCCACAGGTTTGGCCCCGCATTGCCGTGCTATCCCTCTGCTGTCATGGTCAGTCACCACACCCACAGGTTTGGGCCCTACATTGCTGTGCTACCCCTCTGCTGTCATAGCCAGTCACCACACCCCACAGGTTTGGCCCTACATTGCTGTGCTATCCCTCTGCTGTCATAGCCAGTCACCACACCCACAGGTTTGGCCCTACACTGCTGTGCTATCCCTCTGCTGTCATAGTCAGTCACCACACCCCACAGGTTTGGCCCTACATTGCTGTGCTATCCCTCTGCTGTCATAGCCAGTCACCACACACCCACAGGTTTGGCCCTACATTGCTGTGCTATCCCTCTGCTGTCATAGCCAGTCACCACACCCACAGGTTTGGCCCTACATTGCTGTGCTATCCCTCTGCTGTCATAGTCAGTCACCACACCCACAGGTTTGGCCCTACATTGCTGTGCTATCCCTCTGCTGTCATAGCCAGTCACCACACCCACAGTTTGGCCCTACATTGCTGTGCTATCCCTCTGCTGTCATAGCCAGTCACCACACCCACAGGTTTGGCCCTACATTGCTGTGCTATCCCTCTGCTGTCATTGTCAGTCACCACACCCACAGGTTTGGCCCTACATTGCCGTGCTATCCCTCTGCTGTCATAGTCAGTCACCACACCCACAGGTTTGGCCCTACATTGCTGTGCTATCCCTCTGCTGTCATAGCCAGTCCCACACACCACAGGTTTGGTCCTACATTGCTGTGCTATCCCTCTGCTATCATAGCCACCACACCCACACAGGTTTGGCCCTACATTGCTGTGCTATCCCTCTGCTGTCATAGTCACTACACCCACAGGTTTGGCCGTACATTGCCATGCTATCCCTTCGCTGTTATAGTCACCACACCCACAAGTTTTGGCCCTACATTGCTGTGCTATCCCTCTGCTGTCATAGTCACTACACCCACAGGTTTGGCCCTACACTGCTGTGCTATCCCTCTGCTGTCATAGTCACTACACCCACAGGTTTGGCCCTACACTGCTGTGCTATCCCTCTGCTGTCATAGTCACCACACCCACAGGTTTGGCCCTACATTGCTGTGCTATCCCTCTGCTGTCATAGTCACCACACCCACAGTCTGGCCCTACTTTGCAGTGGTATCCCACTCAGTTATTACAACAAATGGCTCCTATGCTGTCAAGAACATGACCCAAAGAGTTGTATGAGATAGCATGATGTTCCAGCCTATATGACATCTCCTTACCTTCCAATGAAAAGAAACTGGTTTGCTTTCTGTTGCTTAGCATCAATATTTTCCGCATTATGGATTTAAAAATGTTCACACACACACACACACACACACACACACACACACACACACACACAAACAACACAAGCCCAAGGAAAATCATCACAGAAAACTGTAAACAGCACATAGAGTAGAAAACATCCATGTTATGTCAAAACATGATTATCTGTTCGGATGTTACATCACCACCGCTCCCCCATAATCAAGATCTGTACACCTCTCAATGCATCTAATGTGTGTTTTAAATTGATGTAGTCACACTCTTTACGCCTTTTGAACCACTATGTAGCCTGTTTTGTCCTCAGTATGAATCAGCAGACCAGGCACCCAACACATACTTTCATCAACATGACCAGTCATGGGACCAAACATCTACATTGTGTTTGATGATGAAATCACATAGATCTAGTTGCAAAGTGAGATGACTGCAGGCAGAAATCTAAACAAATCTTTAATAAATGTTAGCGACCTGCCAAGAGAAACGTGGACAAACAAGTCTTGTGACTCGTTTGTCCACGTTTCTCTTGGCGGTTCGCTAACATTTATCTAAAATTGATGAAATCACAGTTTTAAATTTGTAAATCATATTCAACGCAGAAAGATTACTCGGCTTTCAATTCTCAAAATGAAGCAACCCACATGCCAACCTGGAACAACCCAAGCTCACTCCCAAACAAGACATTCCCTAAATCTGCAGATAGAACAGAATTTAATGTAACCACACTGTCGATCCAAAACACCACCATCAAATGCAAATTCAAGTTCTCAAAAGCTCTGACCCATCAACCCGATGATTCCTTTGAACATGTCAACTTTGAACAGAGCTGGTGAAGTACTGACAGAGGTATGGCCTGGCATTGTGGATCAGTTCATACCTCCATGCTGAAGGCTGGGTGCAATGAATCAAAGACCTAGTTACAGTGGACAGGTCCCAGCTTACTGCACTGAAGCACTGGTTTAATGTGGCTGACCTCACTTTACTAACTCCTTTTGAAAATTATAACAGGTCACACAATCACCCAAGATCCATCACTGGGAAACAGAGGTGGAGAGGGTGGACAAAAAAACAAAAACAAAAAAACTTCCGCCCCATGACAGACCGAGGATACTGGATGTCTCACGTCCTATGCATGTGCATGTATCTTGTGGGCCTCTGCTCCATCCACTTTCAACTGTTGACACCCCAGCCAGCCACGCTGCTTCAACTCTCACTTCCCATGCAAGTGCATCTATCTGCTGGCCTCCACTCTATCTTCAACTGCTGATAACCCGGCCGACCACACAAGGCCAAGTTAGGACTCACAGTACACCCAGGTACCTCAAGTCACCTACTTCATACAGCTTCATCCCCACAAACAGACTAAAAAAACAACAGAACAAGAACAAAAAACAAAAAAAAAAAAAAAAAGAAAAAACAACAATATACTGAATTGAAAAAAAAAAAGGAAACGAGCACAGTCATTGTTTTTTTTTTTTTTTTTTTTTTTCTCCCTCCTCCTCCATGTCATCTTGTGTGCGACCTCAGAGGTGAGACCCCCCCCCCCCCCCCCCCCCCCCCCCCCCCCCCCCCCCCCCCCCCCCCCCCCCCCCATGTTCCATGTGTGCGCACGCACAACATCTTGCATGCACATAAAATCCCATCACACAACTTTCTGAAGAGAAGGCCAGTTTGGCCGTTGGTATGGATGACATGTTACACATAGCATGCACCTTCCCTGAAGATGGAGTATGGCTGCCTTAATGGCAGGATGAAAAACGGTCATACACACAAAACTCCCACTGCCTGTATATACAGACAGTGTCTGCAGGAGCATCAGCCGGCGAATGCAGGAAGAAAGAAAGAAAAAAAGACGCAGCAGTATGCAGCCGCCACTTGACTGTTGCTTCTTCACAGTGGCTGGAGACGGATGAGAGAAACTCCTGTCTGGCTCCATATGGAAGTTCCATTCCTCTTCTGAAGTTCACCATGGGTGAGATGTCTGTGTATGTGACTCTTTTCAAAACCCAACAATTAAATAAGGAAGCTGCCGTCCATCTTTGGAGACGATGTCTAAGCACGGCAGCTTGTGCATGTCTGTATTTCCATGTCTTCCATCCAACCAGCACATGACAACTTGCTACTGATCCAACATGTGGACATGGATGTAATGCATGTGATCAATTTCTTGCACATATGTTCCCAACACGGGACTACATCTTAAAGTCTAATCGAACAGACAATGAGGGGTCTGCACAGAAGCTAACTTCCGAAAGAACATCTACAACCTGGCCATCCCTAGTAGGAACCAAATTCCTTAGAAGAGGAGTTTGATGCCTTAGCCATGGGGACCAACCAGGCCAACCAGCAGCGGAGTGTCACTTGAAGTGACATTGCTGTACAGGCTCTTGAAAGTAGGACGTTACCCACCAATTCTGTACACACAACGGGCAAAGAATTGCTCCCACCCAGAAGCTTAACTTGTCTCAACCCTCTCTTCCTGACCCCCTCTCCTCCCTCCACCTCCCTCTTTCTTTTTTCCCCCCCTTGGATGGGCGAAGGTAGTATTGAAGAAACGGGAGTTGGTGGAAAGCCCTGAAATATAGCAGACGATGGGGGGAAGATAAGGCCGGGAGCCACTGAAGCGACAGACCAGCTCTATCCAGATGGTGGGACCCGTCTCTACAGAGCTCCTTAAAAGTGTCTGACGGCTCTGGGCCTGGGTCATTCACCACGGCACCACCTCCCCTCCCCCTCCCCCCCCCCCCCCACATCCCCATCCTTGCCCACTCCTGAAACTGTCTGCCTCGACCACCCCATCCCTCTTTAGGTCTGGGGATGGATAGATCCTTTTTTCCTCCCTTCACCGGTCACCACATCACCTTCCTTATTTCCAGAGCTACCATCCAGGATGTAGACAGCTCCTTTCCTCCCTTGGCCGGTCATGCTGCAAAGTCTGCCATTCCCTGTGGTACCAAGACATATACATCTTTCCCCTCCCCCTCGCTGCTTACTCTGAAGTCTTTCCGTCCCTCTGGAGCCAGGTCCTATACGTCTTTTCCCTCCCTTCGCTGGGCACATTGCAAAGTCTGTCAGTCAGGGCTTAAAATGGTCCCACATAAAAAAAAAAGGGGAGAAAAATCCGGTGCGTTGGAAGAAGATGTACCAGTTTAGGGCAAGTTGAGGTGGGTGGGGGTGGGGGGGGGGGGTGGGGGGGTAGGGTTTAGGAAACTTTGTGAGTAAGCGTGTGTGTGTGTGTGTGTGTGTGTGTGTGTGTGTGTGTGTGTGTGTGTGTGTGTGTGTGTGTGTGTGTGTGTGTGTGTGTGTGCGTGTGTGCGTGCAGAAAACTTTGTATGTGTAGATGTGTGTGTGTGTGTGTGTGTGTGTGTGTGTGTGTGTGTGTGTGTGTGTGTGTGTGTGTGTGTGCGCGCGCACGCATACATGTGTGTGTGTGTGCATGTGTGAGTGTGCGTGCATGCGTGTGTGCAGAAAACTTTGTAATGTGTGTGTGTGTGTGTGTGTGTGTGTGTGTTGTGTGTGTGTGTGTGTGTGTGTGTGTGTGTGTGTGTGGTGAGGAAGGACAGAGAGAGAGAGAGAGAGAGAGAGAGAGAGAGAGAGAGAGAGAGAGAGAGAGAGAGTGTGGAGGAAGGAGAGTGGGTGTGTATGTGTGCGTTATTTCTCCTGGGGAAGGGACATGGGAGACCTACTGGTTGGCTCTGCAAGTCCAGCATCCATTAGTGCTGTATGTCAGGCATATATATATATATATATATACACCCACCTGATGTTCTTCCCAGACAATTCAAAGAACCACACTTCACTGTTCGCCGGTCTTCCCTGAATACTGGACACTTTTCATAGCCTGAACATTTCTGTTGAACCAGGGCAAATGTATTTCCAGTAACGGCTCTGCTGGTCAAGGCAGGGGATTTCAAACCCTCTGTCGCCCAGTGGCCCACACCTGTCCTGCCCCTTCACTGTTCACAAAGCCTCCCAGTCCCTCCGGCACTGAAGCTGTGTCCAGCTTCTCCCTACCTCCATGGGCTGTCTAGAGGTTCTCTTCCCCGGCTTCCAGACAGCAGACCTCCTCCTCCTCCTCCCCCGCACTCCTCACCACAGCCTCCATGTCCTGTCCCTCCCTCCTCAGCACTGCACCCCGAGCCCAGACCCTCCCCTCCAACACCATGAAATCAACCTCACTGCGGCAGAGTACCAGCTCCTTCCACTTCACCATGAGGGTCAATCTCTGCACGGCACTGGTCATCTCCATCTTTCTGCATGGACAGGTGAGGCACTGGTCGTCTCCATCTTTCTGCAGGGATAGGTGAGACACTGGTCGTCTCCATCTTTCTGCTTGGATAGGTGAGGCACTGGTCGTCTCCATCTTTCTGCTTGGATAAGTGAGGCACTGGTCGTCTCCATCTTTCTGCAGGGATAGGTGAGGCACTGGAGAACAGCAGGTGTTACAGAGAGCCTGGCTGCAGCTCTAACAGGGGCAATGAGGTCAATGACTTTTATGGCAGACAACCAGTCAGCACATACACTGGCAGACAGACAAGAGCTAGTCCTGCAAGTTCTCAGACACTGTCAGCTCTGCCGATATGGGCATGCTATTCCACAATGCTGACTTCTTCAGGGCTGTCTTACACATAAGGAATGGAACATGGGGTGAAGGTGGGGGTGGGGTATCACGGACATCCCCAGAGAACATCTGAGGAAGTCTTGGACCAGTCAGAGTGAAGGACTGAGGATGGAGGGGTGTGGAGACCCCTGACCACCAAAGCCTCCTTCAAATCACCCCCACCACTTTCAGTAAGTGACGCTAGCGATGACAATAACGATGATATGACAACGCCTCCTTCAGATCACCCCCACCACTTTCAGTAAGTGACGCTAGTGATGACAATAACGATGAAATGACAAAGCCTCCTTCAGATCACCCCCACCACTTTCAGTAAGTGACGCTAGTGATGACGATAACGATGAAATGACAAAGCTTCCTTCAAATCACCCCCACCACTTTCAGTAAATGACAGTAGTGATGATGATAACGATGAAATGATTCTCCGCTTTCTGTCTTTTCCTTACGAAAAATGGCTAAAAGCCTTTCATGTCCATAGGTCCTTGGGATCCCTGTTCCTTTCCTCTACATATCATATCATATCATATCATATCGGTGGCACATCAGGCATTTTCAGCCATTAGCCTGCTCAACGTTGACAACTTTATGGTTTTATCGAGAAATATTTTGGTCTTCTTCTCGTACTTTTATAAAGCATGTGCATGATTTTTTAAAAATGCAAGTCAATATTTGTTTGAAACATAAGGTGTATCCAGTGTTTATCCAGACAAGTTCTGAAAGTGTTAACACTTCCTGCTCCAACAAACACTGACTGGCAAGTTATTCCGAGTATCAACAATTCTGTTAGTAAAAAGGTTTGCTGCTTCTGAAGTGTTGGTAAAATTTGTTTGTTAGTTTGAACAGGTGCCCTCTAGTTGTAGATTCTGTATTCAGCTGAAATAACGTGCCAGTTGTTTTAATGTCATAAAATCCATGTGTAAGTTTGTAAGTACCTACTTCCCCTTTCCCACTCTCCCGGACAGTCCCCCTTCCTTCTTCGCCTCCATCCCCATCTCTCTCTCTCTCTCTGTCTTTTCCGCCCTGATGCATCATTCCTCTATGAACTCAATTCGCACTCTTTGTCATCCCATCTCTCTCTCTCTCTCTGTCTTTTCCGCCCTGATGCATCATTCCTCTATGAACTCAATTCGCACTCTTTGTCATCCCATCTCTCTCTCTCTGTGTCTTTTCCGCCCTGATGCATCATTCCTCTATGAACTCAATTCGCACTCTCTTGTCATCCCATCTCTCTCTCTCTGTCTTTTCCGCCCTGATGCATCATTCCTCTATGAACTCAATTCGCACTCTTTGTCATCCCATCTCTCTCTCTCTCTCTGTCTTTTCCGCCCTGATGCATCATTCCTCTATGAACTCAATTCGCACTCTTTGTCATCCCATCTCTCTCTCTCTGTCTCTGTTTTTCCGCCCTGATGCATCATTCCTCTATGAACTCAATTCGCACTCTTTGTCATCCCATCTCTCTCTCTCTGTCTTTTCCGCCCTGATGCATCATTCCTCTATGAACTCAATTCGCACTCTTTGTCATCCCATCTCTCTCTCTCTGTCTTTTCCGCCCTGATGCATCATTCCTCTATGAACTCAATTCGCACTCTTTGTCATCCCATCTCTCTCTCTCTGTCTTTTCCGGCCCCTGATGCATCATTCCTCTATGAACTCAATTCGCACTCTTTGTCATCCCATCTCTCTCTCTCTCTCTGTCTTTTCCGCCCTGATGCATCATTCCTCTATGAACTCAATTCGCACTCTTTGTCATCCCATCTCTCTCTCTCTCTGTCTTTTTCCGCCCTGATGCATCATTCCTCTATGAACTCAATTCGCACTCTTTGTCATCCCATCTCTCTCTCTCTCTCTCTCTGTCTTTTCCGCCCTGATGCATCATTCCTCTATGAACTCAATTCGCACTCTTTGTCATCCCATCCATCTCTCTCTCTCTCTGTCTTTTCCGCCCTGATGCATCATTCCTCTATGAACTCAATTCGCACTCTTTGTCATCCATCTCTCTCTCTCTGTCTTTTCCGCCCTGATGCATCATTCCTCTATGAACTCAATTCGCACTCTTTGTCATCCCATCTCTCTCTCTCTGTCTTTTTTTCCGCCCTGATGCATCATTCCTCTATGAACTCAATTCGCACTCTTTGTCATCCCATCTCTCTCTCTCTGTCTTTTCCGCCCTGATGCATCATTCCTCTATGAACTCAATTCGCACTCTTTGTCATCCCATCTCTCTCTCTCTCTGTCTTTTCCGCCCTGATGCATCATTCCTCTATGAACTCAATTCGCACTCTTTGTCATCCCATCTCTCTCTCTCTCTCTCTTCTTTTCCGCCCTGATGCATCATTCCTCTATGAACTCAATTCGCACTCTTTGTCATCCCATCTCTCTCTCTCTCTGTCTTTTCCGCCCTGATGCATCATTCCTCTATGAACTCAATTCGCACTCTTTGTCATCCCATCTCTCTCTCTCTCTGTCTTTTCCGCCCTGATGCATCATTCCTCTATGAACTCAATTCGCACTCTTTGTCATCCCATCTCTCTCTCTCTCTGTCTTTTCCGCCCTGATGCATCATTCCTCTATGAACTCAATTCGCACTCTTTGTCATCCCATCTCTCTCTCTCTCTCTGTCTTTTCCGCCCTGATGCATCATTCCTCTATGAACTCAATTCGCACTCTTTGTCATCCCCCATCTCTCTCTCTCTCTGTCTTTTCCGCCCTGATGCATCATTCCTCTATGAACTCAATTCGCACTCTTTGTCATCCCCATCTCTCTCTCTCTCTGTCTTTTCCGCCCTGATGCATCATTCCTCTATGAACTCAATTCGCACTCTTTGTCATCCCCATCTCTCTCTCTCTCTCTGTCTTTTCCGCCCTGATGCATCATTCCCTCTATGAACTCAATTCGCACTCTTTGTCATCCCCATCTCTCTCTCTCTCTGTCTTTTCCGCCCTGATGCATCATTCCTCTATGAACTCAATTCGCACTCTTTGTCATCCCCATCTCTCTCTCTCTCTGTCTTTTCCGCCCTGATGCATCATTCCTCTATGAACTCAATTCGCACTCTTTGTCATCCCCATCTCTCTCTCTCTCTGTCTTTTCCGCCCTGATGCATCATTCCTCTATGAACTCAATTCGCACTCTTTGTCATCCCCATCTCTCTCTCTCTCTCTCTTTTTCCGCCCTGATGCATCATTCCTCTATGAACTCAATTCGCACTCTTTGTCATCCCCATCTCTCTCTCTCTCTCTGTGTCTTTTCCGCCCTGATGCATCATTCCTCTATGAACTCAATTCGCACTCTTTGTCATCCCCATCTCTCTCTCTCTGTCTTTTTTCCGCCCTGATGCATCATTCCTCTATGAACTCAATTCGCACTCTTTGTCATCCCATCTCTCTCTCTCTGTCTTTTCCGCCCTGATGCATCATTCCTCTATGAACTCAATTCGCACTCTTTGTCATCCCATCTCTCTCTCTCTCTGTCTTTTCCGCCCTGATGCATCATTCCTCTATGAACTCAATTCGCACTCTTTGTCATCCCATCTCTCTCTCTCTCTCTGTCTTTTCCGCCCTGATGCATCATTCCTCTATGAACTCAATTCGCACTCTTTGTCATCCCCATCTCTCTCTCTCTCTGTCTTTTCCGCCCTGATGCATCATTCCTCTATGAACTCAATTCGCACTCTTTGTCATCCCATCTCTCTCTCTCTGTCTTTTCCCCCCCTGATGCATCATTCCTCTATGAACTCAATTCGCACTCTTTGTCATCCCATCTCTCTCTCTCTGTCTTTTTCCGCCCTGATGCATCATTCCTCTATGAACTCAATTCGCACTCTTTGTCATCCCATCTCTCTCTCTCTGTCTTTTCCGCCCTGATGCATCATTCCTCTATGAACTCAATTCGCACTCTTTGTCATCCCCATCTCTCTCTCTCTCTCTGTCTTTTCCGCCCTGATGCATCATTCCTCTATGAACTCAATTCGCACTCTTTGTCATCCCCATCTCTCTCTCTCTGTCTTTTCCGCCCTGATGCATCATTCCTCTATGAACTCAATTCGCACTCTTTGTCATCCCCTCTCTCTCTCTCTCTGTCTTTTCCGCCCTGATGCATCATTCCTCTATGAACTCAATTCGCACTCTTTGTCATCCCATCTCTCTCTCTCTCTGTCTTTTCCGCCCTGATGCATCATTCCTCTATGAACTCAATTCGCACTCTTTGTCATCCCATCTCTCTCTCTCTCTGTCTTTTCCGCCCTGATGCATCATTCCTCTATGAACTCAATTCGCACTCTTTGTCATCCCCATCTCTCTCTCTCTCTGTCTTTTTTCCGCCCTGATGCATCATTCCTCTATGAACTCAATTCGCACTCTTTGTCATCCCATCTCTCCCTTTCACAGTGTCTGCCCCCAGGCAAGAATGAAAAAAAAAAAAAAAAAAAAAAAAAAAAAAAGTTCAGGGCAGACAAAAGCTGATAACGTCAGCTCCCACGGTCCACAATGCAATATCACAGCGTCAGATTTACGAGGTAAACACCTCCCTGTCTGCTTTTATCAGCCGATTTCTGTGGCACACACCTCCCTGAAAAATATCTCCTCCCCCCCAGGCAAAGGGGCGGTCAATGCCGGGGAACAAATGACGTCCAACAGATAGTCGAACATGATGGGAATGCAGATCACAGCTGACAAGAGTGACTGCCCCTAGCTTGTCAGCTTGGGGACGTTCAGGGAGCCCCCTAATCAGATTCCCGCGTGTCTGGTCTGGCATCGGTTCCTCGCTGATCCGATTCTGTGCTGCTTACAGGGTGGTGAGGGGGGGGGGGGGGGGGGGGGGGGGCGCTGATCTGACTGAATAGGCGCAGGTGTTGGAAGCACAGAGAGAGGGAGAGAGACAGAGAAGGGGAGAGAGGGAAAGAGAGAGAGAGCAGAGAGAGAGAGAGAGAGAGAGAGAGAGAGAGAGAGAGAGAGAGAGAGAGAGAGAGAAGAGAGAGAGAGAGAGAGAGAGAGAGAGAGAGAGAGAAGAGAGAGAGAGAGAGAGAGAGAAGGTACAAAGGTACAGACAGACAGACAGAAGACAGAGAGATAGAATGGTTTGTAGGAAGCACAAACTTTTGATCTGACAGAAAAGCTATAACGGCCCATCAAAGAGGCATGCAACAACAGCACCAGGATGAAACATCCAGTCTTCTGTGCAGTAATTCAAAAAAGAATGCAAGGCACCCATAATTGAAGACATCATGGAAAGTCCCCGGTTGCAGTCTAAGGACTGTCATTCTGTCAAGTCTGACTCGCATTCGACACTGTCCCTGTCTATTAACAAGTGGGAAAACCTTACACATAAACTTTCCCATCTTTCTTTTCGTTTCCATTTTGCTTTTTTTTTTTTTTTTTTACCACCCTACCCCCCCCCCCCCCCCCCCCCCCCCCCCATCCTTTCATATTTCTAATTTCATCTGTGCACATTATGTTTAGACCTGCATCCTCCGCATGATTGGTTTTTGTCTGTCAGCAATAAAACTACAGAACCCATATTTTCCAAAGTTGGTGGAAAGATCAAACAGGGCCCGAGAACTAGCCCATTAAATCGTAATGCAGATACATGGCATCGATCAGGAAAAAAAAAAAAAACAAAAAAAAAAAAAAAAAAAAAAAAAAAAACCCGCAGAAACTTGATCAATTCTCAGGATCATCATATAACTTCCACTGAACAAGTACACTGTTACGTCACTGCTACAAACTGATAACTGATATCAATGTAAACAATTCATATTTTCCGTGTCCTATGAAAGTATATGGGAAGCGACTCTTTCTGTCTGGACCAAGTAATTCTCTAGTTGGAAACAGTTTTGTAGTCAATTATGAACTAAGCCAAAGGACGGGGGAAGGGGAGGGGGTTTGTGCAGACAAAGGATCCGTTTGTCTCTGACGAAGGTCTGCATTCTCTGAACAGCTGGTCTAGTTCATTAAGACAAGCGATTTGCTGGTAACACTAGATTCAAACATTACTGAACTCTTTTTCTCAGGTTTGCCCCTAACCGTTCATTTGCGGCAAACAATCATCAAATGTCCACTCTGGTCCTGCTAATCATCAACTGTTCATTCTAGCCCAATCCATTTTGGCCCAACCCTGACAGTCATCAAGTATCCATCTCGGCCCCGACAACCATCAACTACACATTTCAGTTCCGACAATTGAACTGAAAATCATCCACGATCCCATTCAGCCCTGACAATTCATCGACGATCCATCTCTGCATCAAACTATCCACTTGGTCCCAACCAATCATCGACTACAGGCTACTTTTCACAAAACACAGAAACCCCACAGAAACCTTCAACTTCACAGCACAAGACTTCCTGCTTTGACCATCGCCACAACGGTATTGACAGAGGACTGACAGGCACCCAATCAGCCCAGCCGACCAAATTCTATCGCGTGATGCCGGGAAAAAAAAACCTAATACACTGACAGGGGAGACAATGAGCAGGGAAATAATCCATCCCAAAAAGACAGACAATGGAGTAATGGACGCCAGTCTCGTCATCAGTGACTGAGCGCTGACCCGTTGCTGCGCGGGACTCGGTGCTGATGAGCTAAAACTATCCACCAACACAAGCTACATCATGACCACCATATCCACATTAGAGAACAGAATGAAAGCTACAGAATGTGCTACAAACATATCGCAACAACAGGTCTAACAACAGCAAAACCTTTCTCTATACAATAAGACATCTCTGTAAATACCCCCCCCCCACCCCCCACATCATCTTCCCTGCTCACCATCCCCTATCCTCCCCCCTTCCCCTTAGAGAACACAATCTGTCAAAACAGACATCAGAATCAGCCCTGGTAAACCCGTTTTGAACACACCTATTCTCTGACTGCATTCAAACATGGACAGAATTCCAACCATTCAGTTTCCCCAAGACACTGGGTTCTGGTTCTGGTTCCTGAGTTCTTCACCTGTTCACCTGGACACCAAAGGCTTTGCTCAAGTCTGATGTCAGATGGCTCCAGACCAATCCCAGTCCTCCTTCCCTACTTCCTCCCTCCCTCTACCTTGGGCCACAGTCCAGCCACAGTCTGATCCTCATCTCTTGGGGAAAACACAGAAGGTGGCCGAGGGCCATGTCAGCGGCCAGTGTCAGTGCACAACATCTCCACAAGGCAAAACAGTCTGGCTGAAGTAAATGCCGCCGCTGCAGTCAAAGACAAAGATCTGACAGTGTCCTGAGGCTGGCAAAAATAATCATCTGAGATCCACGGTAAACCCTCGCAATGACACATTGAGACCAGGTTTAACATGACCAGACTAATCAGGATGTAGGCAACACAGAGCAGCCTCTCAGAGCCCATCTCCAGAACTCCTTAAAAACAATTTAGACGCAGGCTGCAGTGCAGACAGAACACACGCCTCAGCAAAGTGTCTGAAAAATCTTATATATCAGCCCAGTGAATCAGTTCATGAGAGAAGAGAAATCTATTTTCTGCCAGTGGCAGTAATATAACTGGTGTGGAGTGGAAGAGTCCATTCCGTGCACTTTAGCATGACAGAGTATATTACTCTAGAAAGTTTTCATACTCCAAGATATACTTTACTTCATTGTTAGTTTTCGTCCATGAAAAATATGTTACGTCACACATGCTTATCAATCTGTATCAGTAACTTCAGACTGCTCATGTCCTGTGGACAACTTGTGTGAAAAAACCCCCAAAAAAACCCCTGGATTTGACATGCATTGTGGACCCTCACCATGTTATGTGATATGCACCAAACGTCATCAGACTTCCTCTTTAGCCACATTCCATGTTTCCATTCAGTTTGGTTTAAATTTTGTTCCCAAGTGTTTGCCTGATACAGTCAGTAATGATCTGGTGGAAAGATCCTGGATCTATCCACTGATCTGGATCTGCATCCAGAGTGAATGAGCTTGTCCCTGAGCCATTTTTCCACATTTCAATGAAGTTGGGATGAAGAAGGTTCTGCAGTTTTTGTGTTGTCCCCCTAACAAACAAACAAACAAACAAACAAACTGACGAGTCCGACTGGAAACATACCTTCCTAGCGAAGATTAAAAAAAAGGGTCTTTACGGGGAGAGAGTCTTTAATGGGAAATAAATCTAGATTAGCGAAAAACAAACATGTTCCAGGGAAAAAACGGGCTTCAAAGAAAGGAAAGGACGTCGTTTCAGAAGGCCTTCACTGGTGGCTGTTTTTTACTTTGTTTATTTTGCTTCCTTTTCGTTTTTTTTTTTTCATCGTGCATGCCATCTCATCTCCATGCCACTCATTCCAGCCTCCCCCCCCTCCCCCCACCTCCTTCCCCACCCGTTCCCACACAAACACCAACAGATGGAGGATCCTCCTGTGGCAACGACAGCACTGGCAATCTGGAGGAAGCCATCAACAGAAGGTGATCATGAGGCAACCAGCCAGAGGAGACACTGCACTGCTACCCAGTCAGCTGGGTGTGTGTGTTCGCGGTGCCTGCTCTGACACCAGCCCATGGTGGTGGACACTCCCCGCTAGGACCCCTTCTGATGACGCCACCGATGTGAGATCATGTTCACCAGTCACAGGTGGGACTGCTACTAAACACCCGGATAAAATCCAGCAGCTACCGGTCTCTTGACTTCTGACCTCCACCAAAGCAAACACTGGCAATATTCCCCACATCTGGTACACACTGCTTTCTGTGAAATGTGTACTGCATTCTCTCTACTCAGAGGACATATTTCTTATAACTATGCATGCTCCTGTTTCCTGTGCTGTAGCACTGTAGGAATCTGGCTTCTAGCTACCAGACTCCTATATCACAAATTCTGTATTCTCTGGATTGGTCTCTCCTAAGCCACATTATTATCTTATCTTATCTTATCGTATCTTCTTATCTTATCTGTCTCTCTCCGGCATCTCTTTAATCCCTCATGGATGTACTCTCAGCTGGGCTGTGAGCAGTACCACCTGATGGATGCCAACATCTCCCTTGCCACAGACCTAGGGGAGATTATCAGTGTAGAACAGCTAGCTGATGAATACCCAGTGTTCTCTGATCTGCTAATGGCCATCTTTGAGCTGAGGTGTCACAGGATTTCACTGTCGTCTGTACCAGAGTCAGAGTCCTCTCTCTCTGTGTGTGTGTGTGTGTGTGTGTGTGTGTGTGTGTGTGTGTGTGTGTGTGTGTGTGTGTGTGTGTGTGTGTGTGTGTGTGTGCGCGTGTGCGTGTGTGTATGTATGTTTGTGTGTTGGAAGAAGGTACCACAGGGGTCCAGGGGAAGGAGAGCCCTTAGTACATTTTACAAAAAGCGCGTAAATCTGCCCTAATTTTGGCCCTTACGCTGGCAAGGCAAGCATATATACTGATTATTATTATTTTATTTTTTGGGGTGGCATATGCCCACATAGTGTTTCTGCCAGAGAATTCCAGGAACTGCACTTCGCTTTTGGAGCATGGGGTGGAAGGAGGAGGGTGGGGTACCTTTCCTGATACATTCAACAATTTTTTTCATTTAAACTTTTTTTTTTTTTGAGGGTGTGGGTGGACGAAAGTGTTTCAAAAGGCAGAATTCCACCCACTGGTTAAAATTTTTCAGCCTTGCATATTCCACCCCCCTCCCCTCCCACCCCCCTCCTACCTGGCTTCACACAGGAACCAAAGGCTCCACATGACAGACACAAGAATGCAGACAAAAGCTTGGTCTCAAAAAAGGAAAAGAAATCCCCCCCCCCCCCCCCCCCCAGCAGCAGCAGGCGTCCGATATGATGCAGCAGCCCCAGGGAAAGGTTGGTGACAGCCAGCACACCCCGAAACAGACTGTAAGGATCCTGCCATGAAAATTTGTTTGACAGGAGAACCCCACAGCGACAGAATCTACACCCACTGAAATTTTGTAGACAGCCGACCCCCCCCCCCCACCCCCCCCCCCCCCCTCCCAAGATTGAAGGAAACTCTGGGGAAATCTACATACAGCAGAAACAGACATAGCAATGCCCATTAGGAATCAGTCAGAGAACACCAGGCTTTGGTGAGGTCTTTCAGTTTCAGTTTCCTTCACAGTGAATGCCGATGTTTTACTGGTTTCGGATCTGAAAGAAAGCGTTCTTTGTAACTGTACACAAATTCAGCTAATATGAAGCTTTCGTTCGAGACAGAGAGTAGTGCTAAGACTGTTGTTATCAAATGAATTTAAAAAGTGATACCTACCAAACACACATGCACACACAAACACACACACACACATATATATATATATATATATATATATATATAATATATTAAGTTTGAACAATTAAGTAGTGGGGGAAAACAAGTGCAGGTTAACAATTCTTCCATCATTATAGTAATGATTTAGCAAAGATTTGAAATTCAGAGGGAAAAAAAAATTGAAGATGAAGTAAATGGGAATATCATAAATATGAAAACCCTTCACTAGCTGCATGAGGAAACTATCGCAATCCCTTTCAAAGACAGATCTGTATGTATTTAGAGAAAGAGAGAGAGAGAGAGACAGAGACAGAGAGAGACAAGAGAGAGTTAGACAGATATAGATACAGACTGAGAGACAGAATGATGCACAAATACTGTTCTGAGGTAGTTAGATAGATAGACAGAAAGGTAGATGGATAGGTACTGTTCTAAAAACTACACTGACAGATCCCAAAGACAGTGGCACTCCGTCAAATTTCAGTTTAAGACGTGCCAAAACCCAGACAGACCCGACGTGTGAAATGGAGCATGCTTATAGCAAATTTTTGTCTTGCTGCCCAACCTCCGACACCCTCTCAGTACTACTACTCCCTTACTCACTGGCCTAACACCACCCCCCTTCCTCAATATAACCACACCCAGGAATGCCCCCCCCCCCCCCCCCCCCACGTCTCGACCTGCAGGGACCTCTCCATGTCAGGCCACCGGAGAAGACCCTCCAACAGAGCAGACCAATCCTGCACACTGCTAAGAACAACGTGAACTAGGATGAAACACTGGGAAGGAAGCTCCAAAGCAGTAGATGAAAAACAAACACTCCAACCAACAATGATCAGGAGAACATGAGGAAAGCCAAGAGACCGGTATAAACTGCACCCCCCCCCCCCCCTTCCCTCACCATGTCTGCTGGAACAGCACAACCTCAGACATGAAACTGACAAAATGGTTCCGTCTCCGCCAACATTTTAGTACAAAACAGAATCTAAAAACGACCTGAAAACTGTTTACCCCAAGGACATTTCTATTCAGCAGACAGATGGAACTCAGGGACATTTCTATTCAGCAGACAGATGGAACTCCTGGTCCTCCTCCCCCTACTCTTCACCCCCCCCATCCCACCTCTCCCAACGACAACAACAACAAAAAATGTATACCGCCCAGGAAACCTGAGCAGAGCTGCTCTCTTTATTGGCTATTTCTTTATTTATTGATATTAAAAAAAAAAAAAAAAAAAGAAAAGCGCGCTCAAAAACGTCCTTTGGTCGGACGGCCATGTAGGCCTGATGTAGTGTGAGCCTGGGCTTGGCTGGCACATGAGGAGTCCTCCTAGACAAAACTGAACTTTGAAACTCAGAGCAGAGCAGAGCAACACTTGAGCAGCGATGGGGGGGGGGGGGGGGGGGGGGGGGGGGGGTGGGGGGAAGGACCTGCAGCGACTCCAACCCAAACTGACAGAAAAAGGCACACGCCCAAAGAACTTTCCGCACAGCAGGCAGAAGCCCCAAAACACACACACACAGAGTAAAGCAGCACCCTACCCACTATCCCCCCCCCCTCCTCCCAACCCCTCCCTTCCCCATCCCCCCCCCCCCCCCCGCCCCCCTCCCTGGGGAAATAGAAAGAAGAGCAGTCGCCCAGCCTGCTGAGGTCTGGAAGGTTCTGCCCAAGAGAGACACACATTAATTCCTTTGCACCCCAATCTGCTGAAGACAGCCCCTACACAGGGCCACAAGATGAATTAATATGAATGTGTCCACCCTCCTCGCCCCAACCCCTATCCCACCCATCTCTTCCCAAGATGCCAGACACTAAAAGCTCGTCTGTTCGAAAACAAATTGATCACTGCTGACCAGGTCTCTCTTAATTAAAACATGGGGAGAGAGAGAGAGGGGGTGGGGGGGGGGGGGGAGGGGGTGGAGGAGCAGGCAGAGACAGAAGGTGGAGGGGGACGCACCTCCAAGAGAGAGAAGAGGAACAGAGACAGAGATGGAGGGAAAGGAAGGGGTGGTGGGTTGAGGTGGGGGGGTTGGGAGGGGGAAACAAAAGAGAGGGAGAGAGATGGAGAAATGAAGATGCTCACAGCTGAGAAAGAGAGAGAGAGAGAGAGAGAGAGAGAGAGAGAGAGAGAGAGAGAGAGAGAGAGAGAGAGATGACAGGAGAGAGAGAGAGAGAGAGAGAGAGAGAGAGAGAGGAGAGAGAGAGAGAGAGAGAGACAGAGACAGAGAGAGACAGAGACAGAGAGACAAAGTGTGAGAGAATTTCAGCCTGCACTATCCATAGGGGAAAATCCTGCCCTGGGGGAGATAACTCTTGCAACACAGGGGTCAGGGGGACACTCTGGACTGGACGGCCATTCATCCATCATCCCCCCTTGCTGTCCCTTTTACCTACCCTCCCCCCCCCCCCCCCCCCCCCTCTCTCTCCATCTTTCCCACACCTTCCTTCCTTTCCTCTTGCCTTTCAAAGGTTGTTTTCCAAACTCGCCATTACCAGATGAATTGAGGTCACTGGGGCCTTTCCAGAAAAACCATGACACACACTCATACACAACCACAGAGAGAGAGAGAGAGAGAGAGAGAGAGAGAGAGAGAGAGAGAGAGTGAGAAAGAGAGACAGAGACAGAGAGAGAACAGACGGGGGGGGGGGCAGGCAGGAAAAAACAAATGCAAGTGCACTCTCCCCTCTTCTCGTCTTCCTCATTACCTCTAGCCATACACTCTCCCAGTGACACATATACTGTAGACCACATCCACACACTCTCTCTCTCTCTCTCTCTCTCTCTCTCTCTCTCTCTCTCTCTCTCACACACACACACACACACTCTCTCTCTCTCTCTCTCTCACACACACACACACACTTAAAAACAGATGGAGAAAGCAAGAGAGAGAAAAGAGTTCTCCTTATCAGCAGCACATAGCTGGCCGGCCACACGAAACCCGAAACCAATCAATACAATGAAAATGCTGCCTTGCAACCCACTATCAGCCCTTTAAAAAAAAAAAAAAAAAACCAAACCAGAACACATCTGAGCATGCACGAAACGAAACTGTAACCTGGCATAATTTTCTCACCGTTAATCTCTTCCCCACCTTCTTTCTTTGGCTTCAAAAATGTTTTGAATTCGATCACTTATAAATCAGAGGTTTACTGTTTTTTGGGTCCTCTTTGCATAACGCA
>JADBJO010008296.1:16940-31940 GCA_016801955.1 Conus betulinus | reverse complement strand
CCCACCACGTCTCTCCACGTTTCGTCTGTCACTCCATGTCAGTGACCACGTTTGCTTCTCACCTGCAACCCCTTCCCATCTTCACCTCTCTCTCTCTCTCTCTTACGGCAGTCTCTCTCTCTCCTCTCTCTCTCTCATCCCAACCCCGGCCGTCCCAGTGTCTCTCCACGTGTCTTGGCTGTGAGCACATCCATGTCAGTGACCACGTTTTGCTTCCACCCAACCCCCTTTTCCATCACTCCTCTCTCTTTCTGTCTCCTCTCTCTCTCTCTCTCTCATCCCAAACCCCGTCCATGTCTCTCCACGTTCTTCCGTCACTCCATGTCCCGTGACGCACGTTTGCTTCTCACCCAACCCCCCTTCCCATCTCTCTCTCTCTCTCCTCTGTCTGTCTGTCCTCTCTCCTCTCTCTCTCCTCTCCCTCTCATCTCTCTCCCTCTCTCTCTCTCTCTCGTCTCATCCCAACCCCACCATGTCTCTCCTCCCTTCTGTCACTCCATGTCATGCGTGCTGACCACTTTGCTTTTCACCCCAATCCCCTTCCCATCTCGTCTCTCTCTCTCCTCTCTCTCTCTCTCTCTCTCTCTCTCTCTCTCTCATCCAACCCCACCATGTCTCCTCTTCCACGTTCTTCTGTCACTCCATGTCAGTGACCACGTTTGCTTTTCACCCCCCCCACCCCTTCTCTTCTCCCCCCTCTCCCTCTCTCTCTCTCTCTCTCTCTCTCTCTCTCTCTCTCTCTCATCCCAACCCCACCACGTCTCTCCCCGTTCTTGTTCCGTCACTCCCATGTCAGTGACCACGTTTACTTCTCACCGCCCCCCCCCACCCTTCTCCGCCTCTCCGCTCTCTCACTCCCCTCCCCCCCCACCCCTCACGCTCGCCGCTCTCTCTCTCCCACTCCACGTCTCTCCCGTTTCTTCTTCTGTCGCTCATGTCAGTGACCACGTTTACTCTCTCACCCCCCCACCCTTCCACCTCTCTCTCATCCTCTCTCTCTCTCTCTCTCTCTCCCATCCCAACCCCACCACGTCTCCTCCACGTTCTTCTGTCACTCCATGTCAGTGACCACGTTTACTTCTCACCCAATCCCCTTCCCATCTCTCTCTCTCTCTCTAAGTATGTGTGTCCATCTCTCTATCTACCTTGTCTGTGTCACTCGGTCCCCCTGCCTGTGACCGTCTGTCCCTTGCTCTCTGTGTGTCTGCTGCCACAGCATCTCGTCATTTTCTTTGTGGTGGTCTGTTTGTCTGTCAGTCATCCTTCGCTCCTTCTACCTCTGTCTCTATCTTGCCAGCTCTATCTTCATCTCTTTGTTTTTGAGCGCTGATCAATTCTCAGCATGTTCGTCACCCGCCTCAGTTTGATGTATCAATGGTGTTTCTCTTATCTGACTTACATTTTGGCGCGCCCTTTCAAGATGTTCCCAGTTTTGGGTCTACATTTGTCACAAAGACAATGTTATGATCCGTCTCGGGCCGGAACAGCTCAGTTGGTAGAGCGCCGGACTCGTAAATCTTGGTGATCCTGAGGTTGCTGGTTTGAATCTCAGTTTTGGCACAGGGGGATTTTTCGCTCAGAGTTAACTTTGGCTCTGACTCCTTTTTCCCAAATGGTCCTTCGAATGAGACTATAAACCGAGATTCTGTGTGTGAACGCACGCATGACATCCTGCACACAGGGAAAATCCCATCACCAACTTTCGGAAGAGAAGGCCATCTGGGCCGTTGGTATGGATGACACGTTACACACAGTACGCACTCTGCGTGAGAAATGGAAAGAATGAGGGAAGTAAGGAAACTGAGTGAACGATACACACTGGATGATACGGGAAACGACTGAATGAAGCGCCGGCAGGCAGCTCTTCAGTCGGCACTACCCAGTAGGCAGCCCGTTGCGTACACGACAGCGTGGGTTGTCAGCGCCTAGAACCTTTGTATATGGTATGTTTGTTATTATTGGTAGCAGTATTGTCTGGTGACCGTTATTGTGAAAATACAAACGGTTGTTTAAGCTGCAGCTTCCAAATGGTTTCCACCTGTTTGATTCTCTGTAAATAAAAGAACTTTCAGTTTGCCGTGTCTGGCAAGATATATTTATTGATTACCAGAGTTCTATATTTGGGATGATGGTCATTTACGCCTGCTCCTCTGCTTCACAGACTCGGCATTAAATTGTATGATTTGGACAGAACGTAAGTCCACAATCTGACGCAATGTTTGTACACAAAAACTAAACATACCTTTTGCCAGAGTATTAAGTAACACAGTCAACTTGGCAATGCTGACAATATTGTTGAAGCATGTCTCTGTTTCTTCTTCTTCTTCTTCTCTTCCATCACAAAATCTACTGGATTTTTCCTTTAAAATCGCGTGCCTAAAAGATATAAAATATTAAAAAAAGAAATATGTTCAACAACAAGGATATGATAGAAACTGAGAATCCACGAGGAAACCATGTGGGTCTCTGAAAAAACGAAAAAACAACAACAACAACAACAACAAAAAAAAAAAACAGTGGGTTTCAAAAAATGCCCCCACTTTGTAAGGTTTGGAGCCAATTCGTCAACCCATTTCACACTTTTATGCAAGAGCGAGTATGCGCGCGCGCGTACACACACACACACACACACACACACACACACACACACACACACACACACACACACACACACACACACCACATCCTGAAATAGTGTGATTACAAAGATTCGCCACCCGGCGGCACACTTGAAAGTGAAAACTACCAAGTTACGAGTGAGTAGGAGGAGGGAGAAGGGAGAAGGGGGGGATGGGGTTGGGGGGGGGGGGGGGAGGAGCAGAAATCGATGAGCAACAGCAACAAGGACAGGAATGGCGGCAGCAGCAGACCTGCTCCTGCTTGCTTCCCCAACACCTCCGCTATCAACCTGCTGCCCCAAGTCCACTGCACGGCCATGTCTTTGAAGGGGAAAAAAAAAATCAAATGATCAGGGCAAAAGATCAATGACTCTTGTCAGCCCATTCAGATCTGATGACATAATTTTCGCCTGCTTTATGGCTCTGTTATTTTCTTCCTCTCTCTCTCTCTCTCTCTGAAAGCGCACGTGCACACACGCGCCAGGGTGTGTGTGTGTGTATGTGTGCGCGCGCGCACGCGCGTTCATGCATGCGTGCGTGCGTGCGTACGTGTGTGCGTGTGTGGAGTGTGCGTTCTTGAATCTATCTATAAATCTCTGTACCTTTCTCTATCTATATATTCCCTGAATAATCACACACGTGACCATGGAAGTGTGTGCAGCACACAAACTGCTGCACATGCGCCTGCACGTAAACAGATCACATGGACACTGACAATCATTTCTGTACTCCCACTGCCACAGTATCACCACCAACCTTCCACTTTCTAGTTACCTTGTCCGTCTTTTCACACCCCCCCCCCCCCCCCCCCCCTCCACCATTTTACATTCTTTTCTTTACAGTCGCAGTCTTTTCCAACTCCAAAACATGGCCCTGGACGTCAAACGTTCACTCCTCCAACAACCCTCTTTCCACTCTAAAGAAAGGAATCGTAGCTTTACCACCTTCCCCCCAAAAAAAAAATGATTGAATCCACCCTCTTCCCTTCCGCTTCTCTCCTCCCTCCACCTCCCCCTCCCCGCTCTTTTATCATCATTATCATGATCATTTTCTGTTCCTTCCTTTGGTCTGCCCTTCCCTTCGGTACAGCGACGGGTGTGGCTGGCCAGTCCGACACGGGAATGACAGTCCCTGTGGCAGAGGGCACAGGTGAAGTCTGACGCTGGTCTGTCTGCCTGGGCTGCAGCCTTTCTTCTCATTCTCTTTTCCCCGTGCTGCTGAGCGAGTGTCTCTTCGAACTTGGAGAGACCTTTCTGCACAGTCTGTCTCCAGGCTGACCGTTCGAGGGCTGTTGCTTCCCAGTTGTTTCTGGTCAATGTTCAAGGCTTTTAGGTCCCTCTTGCACACGTCTTTGAATCGCAGCTGTGGTCTGCCTGTTGGACGTTTTTCCCTTGCACAAGTTCTCCATAGAGGAGGTCTTTAGGGATCCGTCCGTCATCCATGCGCACGACATGGCCGAGCCAGCGCATACGTCTCTGTTTCAGCAGCGTGTGCATTGCTGGTGCATCCGGCTCTTTCCAGGACAGTGTTGTTGGGGACCTTGTCCTGCCAGGTGATGTTCAGAATGCGTCGGAGGCTACGCATATGAAAAGCATTGAGCTTTCGCTCTTGTCGGGCACGCAAAGTCCAAGACTCGCTGCCATACAGGAGGGTGCTCACGACGCAGGCTCTGTAGATCTGGATCTTTGTGTGCTCGGTCAGCTTGCTGTTGTTCCATGCTTTCTTTGTCAGTCTGGTCATGGTGGTAGCTGCCTTGCCGATGCGCCTGTTGAGCTCTGCGTCAAGTGAGAGGGTGTGTCTGAGATATTTGAGCCCAGATAAACAAAGTCATGGACGACATCCAGTTCATGGTCATTGATGCTGATGACTGGGGGAGAGTCAACATCCTGTCCCATGACCTGTGTTTTCTTCAAGCTTATGGTAAGCCCGAAGTCTTGGCAGGCATCGCGCTGAAGCAAGTCATGAACTGCTGTAGGTCCTCGGCTGAGTGGGCGGTTACTGCTGCGTCGTCTGCAAAGAGGAAGTCACGCAGGCACCTCAGCTTGACTTTAGTCTTGGCTCTTAATCTGGAGAGGTTGAAGAGCTTTCCGTCTGTCCTGGTTCGGAGGTAGATACCTTCAGCTGCAGGACCAAATGCGTGTTTCAGCATCACAGCAAAGAAGATTCCAAACAGGGTGGGAGCCAGGACGCAACCCTGTTTCACTCCGCTCCGTATGTTGAAGGCAGCTGATGTTGAGCCGTCAAAGACGACAGTGCCTTCCATGTCTCGTGGAAGGATCTGATGATGCTGAGAAGTTTGGGTGGACATCCAATCTTGGGGAGGATCTTGAAGAGGCTATCCCTGCTGACCAGATCGAAAGCCTTTGTGAGATCTATGAAGGCAATGAAGAGTGGCTGCCTTTACTCCCTACATTCTCTCCTGAAGTTGTTTAAGGGAGAAGATCATATCTATAGTGGATCTGTTGGCACGGATACCGCACTGCAATTCAGGATAAACTTGCTCTGCCAGTATTTGGAGCCTCTTCAGTACTACTCGTGCAAAGACTCCAGGGAGGATTCTCTCCCTGGCCCACCCACTGCAAATGCCCAAGACCCCGATGGGAACACTTCAGAGATGCTGTCTACAACGCCGCCATGTCCACCTTTGGCAAAAAGACCAGCAAGTCAGCTGATTGGTTCGAAGCCCATTTAGAAGAAATGACACCAGTCATCGAGGCCAAGAGAAACGCCCTGACAGCATACAAAACCAATCCAATCCCCGTGAGCAGGACCTCCAGGTTCTCCGTGCTGCTCGCAGCAAAGTCCAGCAGTGTGCCAGGCAATGCGCCAACGATTATTGGCTTCAGCTCTGCTCCCAGATCCAGATCGCAGCTGACACAGGCAACATTAAGGTGATGTATGACGGCATCAGGCAGGCACTGGGCCCCATACAGAAGAAAACTGCCCCTTTGAAATCAGCTACATGGGGAGGTGACTCAGGACAGAGAACAACGGATGGAGCGCTGGGTAGAACACTACACTGAGCTGTATGCAAGGGAAAATGTAGTCACAGAAGATGCCCTGAATGCCACAGAGTGCCTACCAGAACCGGAAGAGCTTGACAGAGAACCAACCATAGACGAACTCAACGAAGCCCTGGACTCTCTTGCCTCTGGCAAGGCACCAGGAAAGACGGTATTCCCGCCGAAGTACTGAAGTGCTGTAAAGAGACACTTATCACCGAGTTGCATGAAATCCTCTGCCTCTGCTGGAGTGAAGGAGAAGTACCACCAGACATGAGGGATGCTAACGTCGTCACACTGTACAATAACAAAGGTGACAGAAGCGATTGCAATAATTATCGTGACATATCCCTCCTTAGTATCGATGACAAACTAGAAACTTAAAAACTTCAGGAGGAGACGCCTGATGTGTAATCCTGTCTCAAAACATGACCACGACATCACCATCATCCAGCCTCTCCCTCTTTTCATCGCAAAATGAAAAATAAGCATGTGATTTAAAAAAAAAAAAAAAACGAAAAAAAAAAAAAAGAAAAAAAAGCCATCATGCTGATCTAGAAAAAAAAAAAAACAAAAAACTTCTGTCTGATCCAGACAGGAAGCGAGTCATCTAAAGTTTGTTTTGATCGTCGGCAGAAATTTCGAACTGAACTAAAAAGCCCGGTGTAACAGCCCATTCTTACCCCCCGCCCCCCCCCCCCCCCTGGAACTTACCCCCGGTAAGTCTGGGCTAGCCTGCTTTTACCCCCGGGGTCATTCCAGGACTAGCTGGAACTTACCCCCCCCTCCCCCCCCCCTCATAGTGACCAGTGGTCAGTGGCACTGACCACCAGTCGTCTGCATTGTACAAGGTACACAGGTACTCGGGAGACTAATTAGCTGTGAAATAGTTAAAATCTCCGATTTACGTCATAATGACCAGTAGTCAGTGGCACTGACCACAAGTAATCTACATGTACAAGGTACACAAGCACTCGGGAAACACTAATAGCTGTTAAATAGTTAAAATCTCCGATTTACGTCATAATGACCAGTGGTCAGTGGCACTGACCACTAGTCATCTGCATTGTACAAGCTAAGGTACACAGGTACTCAGAGACTCTAAATAGCTGTAAAATAGTTAAAAGAGGCAAACCGGGATGAAGCAAAAAACGGTACTTGGTCACAACGACACGTGGTCACAACGACATTTTGTCACAACTACGCTTGGTCATTGGCACTTGGTCACATTGGCATGTAGCCGTCTTTCTTTCCCACGCATGCACGGGCGTACTCACACACCCGAATATTGACCCACGCACGTAAGCTAGCGCGAGAAATCTTAATACGTGTTCACTAACAGATATTAGTGTGTGTGTGGGTGAGTGTGTGTGTGTGTGTGTGTGTGTGTGTGTGTGTGTGTGTGTGGGGGGTGTGTGGGGGGCGCGGGGTGGGGTGGGGGGGGAGGGGGGCTTGGGGAAGTAGGAGGTCCATCTATTGAGAAGAGTCTAGAACTACACTTTGTCTGAACCCAACTGACTGTATATAGGAAATGGGGGAGAGGGGTGTAAATATGCAGGCTAACACATTTTTTTTTTTTTAAAAGGCGGGTGTAGATGTTGGGAAAAAGGCAGAGGAAAACCCTGAAATCACCCTCTCTTGTTTGAAGGGTGGGGTGGGGTGGAGGAAGATTCCAAATAGTCCTAGATTGACCCCCCTTTTTTTTTTTTTTTGGGGGGGGGGGGGGGGGGGGGTAAAATCCAGGCTAGCCCAAACCTACCCCCACGGGGGTAAGTTCCAACTGGGGGGGGGGGGGGGGGGGGGGGTAAGTTCTAGCTAGTCCTAGAATAACCCCCGGGGGTAAAAGCAGGCTAGCCCAGACTTACCCCGAGGTAAGTTCCAGGGGGGGGGGGGGGGGGGGGGGTAAGAACGGGCTGTTACACCGGCTACCATGCTTTAACAGGCAGACAGAAGAAGACTGACTGGTGGTGGTGGTGGTGGTGGTGGTGCGGCCTTTGCACAGCATTTGATGAACTCTCCGCGCTCACCCCCACCCTTCTCTCTCTGTCTGTCTGTCTGTCTGTCTGTCGGTCTGTCTGTCTGTCTTTCTCTCAGCACAATACGGCAATGTGTGTCCTTCGATGGCACCGATATGAAGGAGGAGTAATTCAATCCCTGCACACATGAACTGTTGTTTCCAAGTTCCTCCCTCTGACCGACAACACACACACAGATCGAGCAACTGTGCGGCTTAATTCTAAAACAAACAAACACAAAAATGCAAAAAAAAAACCCCCCCCCCCCCCCCCCCGCGAAATAACAACACAGCAAAGCAAAAAAAAAAAAAAAAAAAAAAAAAAAGAGACTGAAGAAACAAGTGATTTCGCAGACAGACGGATGGACAGACAGACAGACAGACAGACAGGCAAAAATACAGAACTAAGGGAAGTGACTTGCTAGCCGGTGTGTGTGTGTGTGTGTGTGTGTGTGTGTGTGTGTGTGTGTGTGTGTGTGCGTGTGTGTGTGTAATGCAGTTCGAAGTTTTTGGTCATCGTCTCACGTGAAGACGGAACAGACACGACACGAGGAGACTCTACTAGAGGCAGTGGCACGGCAACGAATAGTGTTAAATTTGAACATGTTGTCGTTGCCCCACAGACAGACAGACAGGCAGGCAGAGAGGGACACACACAGACAGGCACAGACAGACACACACACAAAGAGACAGGCACAGACAGACACACACACACGCACACACACACAGACAGACACAGACAGACAGACACACAGACACGCACAGACAGACACAGACAGACAGAGAGACAGAGGCAGACAGAGGACTGACTGGTGGCAGAGGTGGGGCAGTGCAGCTTGAAGAAGTGGTCGTTGCCCCACACAGACAGACAGACGACAGACAGACACACAGACAGACAGACAGACACAGACAGACAGACACACAGACAGGCAGACACAGACAGACAGACAGACAGACACAGACAGAGGACTGACTGGTGGCGGAGGTGGGACAGTGCAGTTTGAAGAAGTAGTCGTTGCCCCCAGACAGACAGACAGACAGACACAGACAGACAGAGGACTGACTGGTGGCGGAGGTGGGGCAGTGCAGCTTGAAGAAGTGGTCGTTGCCCCAGACGATGCGGTCCCCATGCTTCACCTTCTGCCGCTCCTTCAGCACCAGGCCGTTGACACAGGTCCTGCAACACGCGCCACACAGCAACATTCAGCTAAGCACGTTAAAGCATAGGCAGCACCCAGCGCTGTGCGAGATAGATGAGAGAGAGAGAGAGAGAGAGAGAGAGAGAGAGAGAGAGAGAGACAGAGCAAATGGGGGGATGGGCAGATGGAGGGGAGATAGAGAGAGAATGAGAGAGGAGAGAGACAGAGAGAGAGAGAGAGGTAGAGAGAGAGTGAGAGAGAGAGAGAGAGATAGAGAGAGATGAGATGAGAAAGAGAGAGAGGCAGGAGAACACACACACCAATGTTTCCACACAACACACCACACACACACACCCACACACACACACACACCACACACACACACCCCCTACAGTGGAGAGTGGAACCATTTTCAGCCACGTTTGGGAAAAAAAATGAGAGATTTTTTTTTTTTTTTACACGACTTCCAGATTTCCAGTTTGTCCCTATCTATCTATCTTGTCTATCTATCTATGTGTGCTATGGCTATATGTTTGTGCGTGCGTGCATGCGTCTATGTGTGTGTGTGGTGTTGTGTGTGGTGTGGGCGTGCGTGCGTGCGTTTGCGTGCGTGCGTGCGTGTGTGTGTGTGTGTGTGTTGTGTGTGGTGTGCGTGCAGGGGGAGCGTGCGAGTGTGGTGTGTGTGTGCATGTTTTAAAAGGTGGAAGTCCCTGAATGCGACCATGTAACAAAATCCAACGCCTTGCTAAAAACAACAAAAAAAAAAACAACAGAAAACAAAACAAAACAGGAAATCCTCCAGGGAACAGTTTGAGGGGGATGACGGAGATAAGCTAGGGAGGAAAACAAAACAAAACAAGCAAAGAAAGAAAAAGAAAGAAAGAAAGAAAGAGAGAGAAAGAAAGAAAGAAGAGCAAAAAAAGAAAGAAAACCCGCTGACCGAACATAACCGAGAGAGACAAAGGGACACTAGGTAAAGGGACGTAGTTGTGCACAACCACGGACACAGCTGGCTGGAGAAGACAGAAGCCTGGGACAACCAGTTCTTTTCATGCGTGCTTGCTTCGGCGACTCGTCACTGACTAAAAAGAAGCATAGGAGGAACATTCCTGAAAGAAAGAAAGAAAGAAAGAAAGAAAGAAAAATACATCAGACGCTTGGCACCTACGCTAACAACGATGAACCATGAACTCTCTCTGAGCCCCCTCCTCCCTCCCGTTCATTCCATTCCAACCCAGCTACCCAGGTGGTTTCTCTCAGCTCGGATGCGGCCAAATCAGTCAACTACCCCCCTCCTCCTCCCCCCCCCCCCCCCCCCATCCTCTCTTCCCTTGCCTACCTCAACTGGCGATTGCCCACCTGAAAAAAAAAACAACAAAAACAAACAAGGTGGGGTGGGGGTGGTGGAAGGTAGGAAAGAGCAGGAGTGACGGAGGGAAGGGAAGGGGATAGGGGTGGGGGGTGGGGGTGGGGTGGAGTCAAACTGCCTGACATGAGTGCACAATGAGAGTGCAGCAGGCCCTCCCCTCCCCTCCCCTCTCGCGCCCCAATGGATGTGGCGGGGGGGGGGGAGGACAGGGGGAGGGTCCCCCATGCTGATGGCTGCCCGGCACGTCAAAAGACTGAGGAGCATCTGGGTGTCCTGCCCCTCCCTCCCTCCTGCACACCCTGATACCCTGACAGTGCTTTGATCCGGGGTGGGGGGTGGGGGTGGGGGTGGAGGGTGGGAGGGTAAGGGGTGGGTGGGGGTGTGGAGGACGGGGAGGGAAACCAAAGTCCTCTTCTTTCAGCGAGAGAGAGAGACGCGAGTGAGAGAGAGAAAGAGAGAAGAGAGAGAGAGAGAGAGAGAGAAGAAGGAGAAGAGAAAGAGAGAAAGAGGGTGGGTTGGGGAAGGGATATGCATGTGCGGGTAGGAAATTTTACACAACACCCACACACACACACACACGCCAGCGCGCGCGCGCAGCGCACACACACACACACACACACACACACACACACACACACGCACGCAAGCACGCATGTAAACACACAGAGTACCCCTCCCCTCCCAAACTGTCCCAGCACAGTTCAACTCCACATTCTAGTGACGGTGTTCAGTGCCCCGCCGATCAGGGGAGACCACCTGCACGTTCACAGTCCCACCTCCGCACCACTTCTTACAAACCGCCACACTCTCCCAGCGCCATCAGACCTCCGCTCCACTTCATTCATTCACACAGCCACACTCTCTCAGCTAGCTCTCTCAACGGCATCAGTCCTCCACTTCATTCATTCACAGCCCACACTCTCTCAACGCCATCAGACCTCCACTTCATTCACTCACAGCACCACACTCTCTCAACGCCATCAGTCCTTCACTTCATTCATACATACACAGCCACACACTCTCAACGCCATCAGTCATTCACTTCATTCATTCACAGCCACACTCTCTCAACGCCATCAGACCTCCACTTTCATTCACTCACAGCCACACTCTCTCAACGCCACCAGACCTCCACTTCATTCATTCATACACAGCCACACTCTCTCAACGCCATCAGACCTCCACTTCATTCATACACAGCCACACTCTCTCAACGCCATCAGACCTCCACTTCATTCACTCCATTCACAGCCACACTCCACTCAACGCCATCAGACCAACAGCCACTTCACTTCATTCATTCACAGCCACACTCTCTCAAACGCCATCAGACCTCCACTTCCTTCACTACACAGCCACACTCTCCTCAACGCCATCAGACCTCCACTTCATTCATTCACACAGCCACACCTCTCAACGCCATCAGACCTCCACTTCATTCACTCACAGCCACACTCTCTCAACGCCGTCAGACCTCCGCTCCACTTCATTCATTCACAGCCACACTCTCTCAACGCCACCAGACCTCCACTTCATTCACTCACAGCCACACTCTCTCAACGCCATCAGACCTCCACTTCATTCACTCACAGCCACACTCTCTCAACGCCATCAGACCTCCACTTCATTCATTCACAGCCACACTCTCTCAACGCCATCAGACCTCCGCTTCATTCACTCACAGCCACACTCTCTCAACGCCATCAGTCCTCCACTCCACTTCATTCATTCACAGTCACACTCTCTCAACGCCACCAGACCTCCACTTCATTCACTCACAGCCACACTCTCTCAACGCCATCAGACCTCCACTCCATTCATTCATTCACAGCCACACTCTCTCAACGCCACCAACCCTCCACCTCCACTTCATTCACTCACAGCCACACTCTCTCAACGCCACCAGACCTCCACTTCATTCATTCATACACAGCCACACTCTCTCAACGCCATCAGACCTCCACTTCATTCATACATACACAGCCACACTCTCTCAACGCCATCAGACCTGCCGCTCCATTCATTCATCACACACACTCTCTCAACGCCATCAGACCTCCGCTTCATTCATACACAGCCACACACTCTCAACGCCACCAGACCTCCACTTCATTTCATTCACAGCCACACTCTCTCAACGCCACCAGACCTCCGCTTCATTCATTCACAGCCACACTCTCTCAACGCCATCAGACCTCCACTTCATTCATACACAGCCACACTCTCTCAACGCCATCAGACCTCCACTTCATTCATTCATACACAGCCACACTCTCTCAACGCCATCAGACCTCCATTCATTCATCCACAGCCACACTCTCTCAAACCGCCATCAGACCTCCACTTCATTCATTCACACAGCTACACTCTCTCAACGCCATCAGACCTCCACTTCATTCATTCACAGCCACACACTCTCAACGCCATCAGACCTCCACTTCATTCATTCACAGCCACACTCTCTCAACGCCACCACAGACCTCCACTTCATTCATTCATTCACAGCCACACTCATTCAACGCCACCAGACCTCCACTTCATTCATTCATACACAGCCACACTCTTCAACGCCACCAGACCTCCACTTCATTCATTCACAGCCACACTCTCTCAACGCCATCAGACCTCCACTTCATTCATTCACAGCCACACTCTCTCAACGCCATCAGTCCTTCACTTCATTCATACATACACAGCCACACTCATTCAACGCCACCAGACCTCCACTTCATTCATTCACAGCCACACTCTCTCAACGCCATCAGACCTCCACTTCATTCATTCATACACAGCCACACTCATTCAACGCCACCAGACCTCCACTTCATTCATTCACAGCCACACTCTCTCAACGCCACCAGGACCTCCACTTCATCATTCACAGCCCACACTCTCTCAACGCCATCAGACCTCCACTTCATCATTCACAGCCACACTCTCTCAACGCCATCAGACCTCCACTTCATTCATTCACAGCCACACTCTCTCAACGCCCGTCAGACCTCCGCTTCATTCATTCACAGCCACACTCTCTCAACGCCATCAGACCACTTCATTCATACACAGCCACACTCTCTCAGCGCCACCAGACCTCCACTTCATTCATTCATTCACAACCACACCACACTCTCTCAACGCCATCAGACCATCAGCTATGTGCAACATCTCAGCTGCCAACCTCTAAACAGAAGTCCTCTTCGCTAAGGAGGAGAGCAGCCAGAACATGTCAGGTGGAAGCTGCTCTTTTCACTGAAAACGATCACCGACATTCCCGCCTGATTGAACGCAAGTCATCGCTGAAGAGCTACAAGGAAAACACATCTTTCAGTCCATGTCCATGCTGCTGGCATTGGCGGATCGGCCGGTTCCCCCCCCCCCCCCCCCCCCCCCCCATCTCATCATTCCCCCTCTGCCCCTTGCACTACCTCCCCCCCAAACTACTCATCAATCCCCCATTTTTCAGGTCTCAGAGTCTGTGTGGTTCTTCATGCTCTGCTCTCCTGCTGACTTCAGTTTCGGAGTTCCCTCTCTCTCCACATCCGTGCCTGTTGTGAGTGAGTTGGCATCAAAGTGGCCCGTACCAATCAGTTTATGGGCACTGTTGTTGAAACGACGTGGTGCAGCCTTTCGGGTGGGGCAGAGAGGCTGGGTGTGGGCTGACACCCTTCACTCACTCTGGGTCCCTGACAAAAGGTTGTTATCATCGTCGGTACGGGATTCAATCGGAGGGATCCTGCGCGAGTTAATCAGAACAGGCGTTACCGAACACTGCCCAACTGGTCAGGCAGCGGCGCAGAGTCGCTTCTCGTGGGCTGCCTCGTGACGGTTTGATACGGACTACGTCCCGGGGACTCTTATGGTGTGGAGGCAGCCACAGGGCGGACCTGGCTGTGGCTCGAGTATACTGGGGGGGTGGAGTGGAGTGGTATAGGAGTAATGGCAGTGAGCTGGAAGACGTGCAAGAGATCACTCCTCACTCTCTCTCTCCTGCATTCACACACACACACACCACACACACCACACACACACACACACACACACACACACCACACACACACCCACACACACACATTTGCACGCGCTCCCAACTACTACCCACCCACACCATTTTTACAACACTCGGGGGGAACAAAATCAGAATTTCCTTTTTTTTTTTTTTAACCACCTTTCAGGATTCCAGCATCCCCCCCTCCCCCTCCTCATCTCCTCTGATTCCAAAGCAGGCCAATCCTGAAACCTTCCAGAACGCTTTGTATTTGTCATCTCCGATGAGAACAAGACCATTCCTTTACACCCCGCGTCCCCAGGTCCTCTCCATTCAGCCCCCCCACTGCCCACCATTTCCTCTGCTTCCAATGCAGCCAATCAATCAAACCAACCAGCTCCCACACCCCCCAGTCAACTCCCTTCCCCCCCCCCCCCCCACTCCACTCGAGTCTTCCTCAACATGATTCCCTTCCCCCCCCCCCCCCCCAACCTGAATACCTGATATTGCCCAACAGTAATAACAAGGTAAGGAGAGACCGGGAGAAGAGAGCGGTGGGGTGGGGGGTTGGGAGTTGGGGGGGGGGATGGGGATGGGGGGGGGCCGGGAAAAGGAGGGGGGGGGGGGGGAAGGAAGTGAGGAGTCAAACTGCCTGACACGTGCACAATGAGAGTGCAGCAGGCCCTCCCCTCCCCTCTCTCAACCCCAATGGATGGGGCGTGGGGGGGGGGGGGGAGGTGTCTTTTGTGCTCATGGCTGCCCGGCACGTCAGCTGAAGGCTTGAAGAGCATCTGGGTGAGCCCCTTCGCTCCCTCCCTCCCCTCCTGCACCCCCTTATACCACTGACAGTGCTAACTCTTGGTCCTGGGAGTT
>JADBJO010008296.1:0-16229 GCA_016801955.1 Conus betulinus | reverse complement strand
TTTTTATGTATTCGCACTCAAGTGTGCATGTTTGTATGTGTGTGTTTTTTGTCTGTGGGTGTTGTGTGTGTGTGTGTGGGTTTGTTGATTCGAGCGAGAGCGAGAGAGATCTAGCGCATGGCTACCACGTAGGGAGCCTCGTTCTAGCGTGGGAGAGAATGTGTGAGAGAGAAGCGATAGAGATGATAAGGGTTGGTTGGGGGGGGGAGAGAGAGAGGAATACCTATCTCCCTTTTCAGTGCAAAGAACCACACCCACACCCACCACTCACACAAGACACACCACACACAGACACCCACCACACGACAGACACATCTAAATATATATATATGCAGCACAGGCATCCGAAAACAATCAGTCATAGGGACAAACGTGAAGACCGGTTACGAAATAGTGTTCGCCCCCGAACCACCCTCTCGCATCGACCTTCCGCCCCCCCCCCCCCCCCCCACACACACACACACACACACACACACCACACACACACACACCACACACCCAACACCCTAAACCATCTTCTGCAGACAAACACAGGTAGGAAAGCCCCCACACGGGAGACGAGCAATACAACAAACAAGTCTCATCAGCATCGACGAAGACCGCGCACCTCCTCATGGAGTTCATCATCATCGTCGATACTCCCTTCCCCCAGCTCCCGGCCCCCCACCCCCCACCCCCTCCTCCTCCTCTTTCCGATCCTGAATCTCAAGTCCTTCCTGACCCTCTCCCTGCCCCAGAGCAGTCAACTGTATCGTTGCCAGACTTCATGTGGCCAACTGCCCCATTCCCAGCCACCCCCCTCTCTCTCCTCTCCCCCCACCATACCATCAACCTCTCTCCAGTTCCCTGAAGAATTCAATCCATTCTCTATGACCGTCCTACCCCTCCCCCCCCCCCCCAATCCCATCCCCCCCCCCCCCCCCCCCCCCCCCCCCCCCCACTGTCGCCATCTTGTTTACTTACTTTCTCCCCAGGTCCTCACTTTTCAACGCCGTGTAATTGACGTTGTGGAACTGGGGTACAGAAGTTCAATTGATGACTATGATGAATGATTATGATGATGATGATGATGAGAGGAGTAGGAGAGAGGGAGGAGGACGCGCGCGCGCGTATGCGTGAGTGCGTAGTGTATGTGTGCGTGAGTGAGCGCGCACGCGGAGTGTGTGTTGTGTGTGTTGGTGTGTTGTGTGTGGTGTGTGTGGTATGTGCGTGCGTGCGTGAATGAGTGAGAGAGACAGGAGATAGAGAGAGAGAGTGTGTGTGTGTGTGTGTGTTGTGTTGCGGCGTGTGTGTGTGCGTGTGGTGTGAGCGTGCATGCATGCGTGCGTGCATGTGTTTTTGCTTGGTGTGTTTGCTTGTGTGTGTGTGTGTGTTTGTTTGGTGTTTTGTGTGTGTGTGTGTGTGTGTGTGGTCAGTACAACACTAATGTTAAGTCTGACAGTACTGGTTTCAGTCAGTCAGTGTGTGTGACACACACACACCCCACACACACCACACACCACCCACATAGAGAGAGAGGAGAGAGACGAGAGAGAGATAGAGAGAGAGACTCGAGACAGAGAGAGACAGACAGAGAGAGAGAAAGAGAGACGGCGGAGGGGGGCAGAGATAGACAGAGAGGGAGAGAGGAGTGAGGATTAAGAGCAGTGGTGTGTGTGTGTGTGTGTGTGTGCGTGTGCGGGTTGTGTGTGTTGTAGCGAGACGACAGAGAGAGAAGAGAGAGAGAGAGAGAGAGATAGAGAGAGTACTAGAGAGAAGAGAGAGAGAGAGAGAGAGAGAGGAGACGGGGACAGAGGGTGGTGGGTTGGGGAGGGCCTGTCTCCTACATCCTTAACACCAGTCTGGGTGTGAAAGAACCGTATCATCATTTTTCCCCCCCCAAGACAGCTTTTTCCATTTCACTGATGAGCGACTTACGTGCTCCATCTTCTTAACCCCCCCCCCCCCCCCCCCCCCCCCCCCCCGTGACATTTTCTCTCTCTCATTCAATGAACAAGACACAGATGCCCATGAACATCACATAAAAGTGCTTCAGGTCACTCCAACTTTAGACACATTTACTGATTCAAAAGTCAAAACAGCAACGATATTAACACACACGCACACCGCACGAACACACATGCACACACACACATACACACACACACACTCACACACGCGCGCGCGCGCGCGCACACACACACACACACACACACACACACCTTCCACTGACACACATACAATCACCACTGACAAGAATGCAAACGTAGCTAGACGCTCCCTCTCCTGTTTTTCCTCGCTGAGCAGAGAGCCACAACAATGGGAATGGCAAAGTACCCAACACACAGGTCCAATCAACTAAAGACAGAACACACACAAAAAAAAACCCCAACAAGACCAAAACAGAAAACAATCACACCCGCGCACACAAAGGAGAAGGAGAAGGAGGAGGAGGAGAATACAACAACACCATCATGCACGAACCTCCCCCCACCCCCAACCCAAATGAAATGTCCACCTTTCTCTCTAGTTCTCGCACACCAGTTCAGAACTTTTCGTCCTTTTCTATTCATGCTGCGAAGCAAACTACATTTCACTGGGTGGAGAAACTAATTACCTCTGTTTACACCTCCCTCTCCTCTCCTCCCCTCCCTCTCTCTCTCTCTCTCTGTCAGTCTTGTGTGTCTGTCTGTAGCCAGTCAGTCTGTCTGTCAGTCTGCTGTCTGTCTCAGTCTCTCTCTCTCTCTCACCCTCCTCCGCTCTCCAATAAAATGGCAACAGGTGGTATGGAAATGAATCATTAAAACTTTGTTTCAAAAGTTTCTAGTCGAAAAGTTTCGGAACAAGCGCGGCGCTAAAAAAAAAAAAAAAAAAAAAATCTGGAAACGTTGGTCGTATTTATGGCAAGCTTCAAGAATCAAAATTACAAATAAAACAAGAGAGAGAGAGAAGGCGTGTGTGTGTGTTGTGTGTGTGTGTGTGTGTGTGTGTGTGTGTGTGCACGAGGGAGCTTTTTCAGAAAGAAATAACGAGGCATTTTTTTTCCTCCTCTGGCAGACACAAGCAAACCGTTTTTATGCTGACAGGCATTAAAAAACAACACCACCACCACAAAACATGGAAGAAAAACAGCTCTGAGAGCTAAGACGCGTGTCCTGTGCACTTCAGCCATATTCCCCACAGAAATCAAAATACAAAAACTGTAGAGTTAAACTTCTCACACAACAACCCCCCCCCTCCCTCTTCGCTCCCCTTCCCCTTAAACCCCCCTCTCCCCCCCCCTCTCTCTCTCTCTCTCACACACACACACACACACACTTCACATGGTGCTGTGTCCAACAGAAATATCTTGAACACAAGGTCAACTCATCCTTGTTACAGCCCTCTTTACAAGCCAGATGAATTGCACAGTCACAACAACGATACCGCGCGCGAGCTTTATGCAATCCTGTTTTCAGACCCTCTTTTCTCTTCTGAAAACGTGTTCGAGTGTGTGTGTGTGTGTCTGTGCGACAGAAAAAGAGGGGACAGAGTGTCTGTGTGTATGTGTGTGTGTGAGAGAGACAAAAAAAACAGAGAGAGAGAGAGAGAGAGAGAGAGAGAGAGAGAGATGAAAGCGTTTTGAATTTCATGTGAGACATGGACTGACAGTGACAATAGACAGATGGAGACGAAGACACACGCGAGAGAGAGAGAGAGAGAGAGAGAGAGAGAGAGAGAGAGAGAGAGAGAAGAGAGAGAGAAGAGGTGGTCAAGAGAGAAAATGGGGACAGAGACATACCGAGACACGAACACACACACACACACACACACACACACACACACACGCACAGTCTGCTACTAGTGCTAGGCAGGCCGAAAGACCTGCACTCTTACGACAAACTCCTCCTATCAAGATGCGTGGTCACACACACACTCTCCAGTCACAGGGCTAATAATACTCCATCCCTCCCCACCCGATCACTGCCGACCCTCCCTTCCCTCTCCCTTCGGCGGGGAAAACTTTTACCCAATCACGAAGCCGCCTTTTTTGCTCCCCTCCTAAACCCCCTCCCCCTCCCCCTCACACACACACACACATACACACACACACACACACACGCAGCTAAAGCCAACTTTCTGGACACAAAACTCTAGGAACCTGCAGGAGTTGAAGAAGGGCGTGGAGGGGAAGGGGGGGGGGGGGGGGGGGGGGGGGGGGGGGGGGGGGGGGGGGGGGGGGGGGGGGGGGGGGGGAGGGGGGGGAGGGGGCACCTTAGCTTTACCTGGCTTCGGGGTTGAACGCACGAGCTTAATTAAGGAAAGAAAAAAAAAGGATACTTTTTTTTTTTTTTTTTTTTTTACGTATTACGTTCAGGTAATAGCAGAAACTGACAGAACATCCTTTGGGGTTTATTCTGCTATACTCTGATCAGCCTTGGGCACAAGAGAGAGAGAAGAGAGAGAGAGAGAGAGAGAGAGAGAGAGAGAGAGAGAGAGAGAGAGAGCGAACAACAGGACAAACCGCGTACCCATGATACGAACAGCCCAAGGAGAACAGGCGGCAACAGAGCGGCTATCTGCGAAGACAGCCGCAGCCACACTACAGGAAACTACCGCCATCATCACACTCCCCCCCCCCCCCCCCCCCCCCCCCCCCCACCTCCGACTTCCACGGCTTCCAGCACTGAAAAGGCTTCGCACGGGCAGCCCTGAACCAATCACTCCGCACTTTCCAAAAAAAAGCCCCCCCCCCACCCCCCCCCCCCCCTTCCATATCAATCCCCCCCCAGCCCCCCCCCACCCCCCACCCCCCCCCCTTCCTGCACACTAGCTGAGTAAGCTGCGCTTTTTCATTTTCGAATCCACTGCCACACCGTAATGCTTTTCCCATCGACCCGATGCTTCCCATCGATCCTCTCTCCTTCCTTCTCTGGGCTTTCCTAGCCATGGCTCTCCAGTTTTGGGGGTCTGTCAAGGTGGGAGGACGGCGGCGTCTTCCGACCCGGAGGTCATATCCATGCTGCCAGATCCTCATATCTGCCATGCACACCACCCCCCCCACCCACCACCACCCAGGACCTGGGAAGGAAGGGAGGGGTAGAGGAGTAGGGAAGAGCAGGATGGAGGTGGTGAAGGGGGAGGTGGGGGGTTGTATGAGTGGGAGGGTTAGCGTGGAGGAACCGTCACAGATGAGACTTAGCAGAGAGGCCTGATATGACCAAAGCGGAACCAAAACAAAACAACAACACCAAACACACACACACACACACACACACACCACACACACACACACACACACACACACCCTCCCACAAACAACCAAAGCAACAACGGCCTGCTAGGTAACATCTTCCATAACTTTTCCTTTTATCTCTTTCTTGTTCTTCCCCCCCCCCCCCCCCCTCCCCCTTTCTTCTCCTCATGGGCAGTCTAGTACTGATACAAACACCACCAGACGACTGGCCTCAACGCCAGCAAGACCCAACGGGCTTGATGTTGATTTCAACACCTGGTCCAGGCCTGCACAAACTATGCCCACCCACCCCCCCCCCCCACCCCACCCCCGCCCACTTTCCTCCTCCGTCCAGTTTTTTTTCCCCCCAGAAAACTGGAAGACTGTGTGAGCAACTGTCAGACCCTTGGTCATCAGACAGCACTCTGGAAAGGAGGCAAGTCAAGCTGAACGCTCAGCCGACCGCGAAGGACACGGCACGACGGGGAGAGCCTGGTGAACTGAACCCGCACCATGTGGCAGCCGCTCACAAACCGGCCGACACTTCGTGTGTGCCTGCTGCTTCTTTTTCTTTTTTTTTCTTTTTAAACTTTTAACGAAATAAGGCGGTTGACATTTAAAACAAAGCTCAGAGAAAGAAACGACAAGCAAGGAAGAGAAAGAATGAGAGAACGAAATAAGAATGACAAAGAAAAAAAAAACCAAAAAACAAAAACAAAAACAAAACAAAACAAAAAAAAACCTAAACAAAAAACACAACAAACAAAACACACACACACACAAAAAAAAACAAAAAACAAAAAAAAAAAAAAAAAAAACAAAACCAAAATCCCACATCTGACCTGGATGGAATCTGAGCCAGCAAAAGATATTGATTTATGTTTCAAATTCAAAACTAAAGACGCCAAACGTTTATTTCATATTACTAATATTCTCTCTCTCTCTCTCTCTCTCTCTCTCTCTCTCTCTCCTCTCTCTGCTCCTCTCTCCTCTCTCCATCCCCCATCACACAACATTTACACACACAGACAGTCATATAGACAGGCAAGGCAGGCAGGCACACACACACACACACACACACACACACATACACACACACACACATACACACACGCACGCGCGCGCGCGCGCGCGCACACACACACACACACATACACACACACGATCATTTTTCCTCTGGGAAGCGCCGTAAACGAGATTGACCTACAAGAACCACCAAATCCCCACAGCTGACGAGGACATGATGACGTTTTCTGGGACCGATTACAACCCAGACATTGAGGTGAACAGGAAACGGTAAGAGAGGAAGAAGGTTTGGGGGGGGGGGGGGGGGGGGGGGGGGGGGGGGGGAAGGAGAAAAGGGGAGGAGAGAGGGAGGGAAGGGAGGGAGGGAGAGAACAAGATTGGGAAAATCTTGCAGAAAGAGGGAGAAAGAGAGCAGGAGGACAAAAAAAAAAAAAAAAAGACAGAGACTGTGAGCTAACTGTTTTGTCAGACCCTTGGTCATCAGACAGCGCTCTGGAAAGGAAGCAAGTCAAGTTGAACGCTCAGCCGACCGCGAAGGACACGGCACGACGGGGAGAGCCTGGTGAACTGAACCCGCACCACGTGGCAGCCGCTCGCAAACCGGCCGACACTTCGTGTGTGCCTGCTGCTTCTTTTTCTTTTCTTTTTCTTTTTAAACTTTTCACGAAATAAGGTGGTTGACATTTAAAAAAAAAAAAAAAAAAAAAAAAGCTCAGAGAAAGAAAGGACAAGCAAGGAAGAGAAAGAATGAGAGAACAAAACAAGAACGACAAACAGAAAAAACAAAACAACAAAAAGCGAAAAAAAAAACCCACGTCTGACCTGGATGGAATCTGAGCAAGCAGAAGATATTGATTTATGTTTCAAAATTCTAAACTAAAGACGCCAAACGTTTATTTCATATTACAAATATTCCCTCCCTCCCTCCCTCCCCCCCTCTCTCTCTCTCTCTCTCTCATCACAAACATTTACATACACAGGCATACACACATACAGGCAAGGCAGGCACACACACACACACACACACACACACACGATCATTTTCCTCTGGGAAGCGCCGTAAACGAGATGACCTACAAGAACCACCAAAATCCCCACAGCTGACGAGGGACATGATGACGTTTCTGGGACCGATTACAACCCAGACATTGAGGTGACCAGGAAACGGTGAGAGAGGAGAGGGGGAGGGGGAGAAGAGGGGGAAAGGGGAAGGGGATGGGGAAAGGGGGGGGGGGAGAGAGAAAGATTGGGAAAATGTTGCAGGAAGAGTGGAGAAAGAGAGCAGGAGGAAAAAGAAGACAGAGGAGGAGAAGGAGGAAGAGAAGCACAACGATCCACGACGGTAATGTACCACAGAGAGAGAGAGAGAGATAGAGAGAGAGAGAGAGAGAGAGAGAGAGAGGAAACCAGGACGAGAGAGAGGCGAGCAGGGAGCAGCGGGAAAAGGTTGGGTGTGGCCAGAGCAAGAAACGGAGAGGCGGGAGCAGACAGAGAGAGAGAGAGAGGGGCTGGGGGGTGGGGGGGGCAGGGGGAGGGGGGGGGGGGGGGGGGGGGTCGGGAGGGGGGGGGGGGGGGGGGGGGGGGGGGGGGGAGAGATGAGAGAAGAGGAGAGGGGGGGGGAGAGAGAAAAGGGGGAGAAAAAGAGAGAGGGAGGGGAGGAGAGCCAGGGGAGAGGGGGAGAGAGAGGGAGAGAGAGGAGTGGAGGGGAAGTGGTGGAGAGAGAGGAGAGGAGCGAGAGAGAGGAGAGGGGAGAGAGACAAAGAGGGAGAAAAAGAGAGAGAGGGAGGAGAGGGACAGAGGAGAGAGAGGGGGTGGGGAGGAGAGAGACCAGAGAAGAGGAGAGGAAGAGAGAGAGCAAGAGAGAGAGAGGAGGGGAGAGAGAGGAGAGAGAATGAGAAGAGAGAGAGGGACAGAGAGAGAGAGAGAGAGAGAGAGGGACAGAGAGAGAGAGAGGGGAGAAGAGAGAGAGGAACGGAGAGAGAGAGAGAGAGATGGGGGTGGGGGGATGGGGAGAGGCAGGACCAGCACTTATGGGTGAAGAACAGGATTAAAAAGATGGTTTCTGGCGAAACAGAGAAGAGAAATTGACAAAATAAAAAAAAAAGAAAAAAAACAAAAGAGGAGAAAAAAAAAAAAAAAAAAAGAAAAAAAAAAAGGTTTGTGTGTGGGTTGTGTGTTGTGTGTGTGTGTGTGTTGTGGTAGAGTAGAAGAAACAACAAAAAAGGATTAAATTCATGTTGTTTTAAAGCCCAGCCGACTACGGAGAATGGAGGAAGTGGGAAGAGGCGTTTGGGCGGTTGGGTGGGGGTGGGGGGGGTGGGGGGGGGCACATCAGAAGACTGTCAAAGACAGAGAGAATGCGCGAGTGAGAAAGAAAGACAAAACAACAACAACAAAAACCCAGCAGCAACACAACCAATTGGTGGCGATACAGATGTCTAGCCGTTTTATTGTGGTAAGAATAATCAATATATCTCCTCCTCCTCCTCCTCCTCCCACTAATGTGTTGTACAAAGATCCCATGTTCTAATGTGGGGATGGTGTGTGTGTGTGTGTGTGTGTGTGTGTGTGTGTGTGTGTGTTCGATTCTTTCGTTTTCTGTCCAAACAAGAACCGCTACTCTAATGAAAACGTTTTCGTTTCCGACAAAAGCAGCAACAAGGTTTTTTTTTTTTTTTTTTTTTTTTTTTTTTTAAATAACTGAAGGCTGTTTCTGTTGAAGATTCCAGGGAAGAACTTGTAAACGATGTTCACATCAAGCAGCTGTTGGGCCCGGGGCTGAACCCTTCCACACACACACACACACACACTTCCACACACACACCCAGAGAGATTTGCCAACCCAGATCAACAACAAGACGACTGGTGATGGCTCCACAACGTCAAACTACTGGAAGAAACACAAGGGGCCGTCGGGCCGTGCCCCAGACCTCCGCGCAAGGATCCGCAACGGATCCTGCCTCCGCCGGCTGAATCAAGTTCACGAGCACACAGAGAAAATGGCATCACAACGCCAGGGTAGGTAAAAGAAGGCACGGACTGCAACGGTTACTGTCCTTTCCTCACCCCCCCCCCCCCTCCCTTTCGTGCTTTTTTTTTTCTTGTTGTAGAAAAGGCGAATATGAAATGTAGAAGGTTTCTATCAGTACAAAGCTGTTCTTTTCATTCCGTGAAGATGGCACTTCACAGACAGTCGCTGGTTTGTCAGAGTCGTTTCCCAATGTTCATGTCCCTGCGGACATTTTAGCAAGACTCTCTCTGAAGGGTCTCCGCATCGCTCTTTGGTCCAGATCCGCCCTCTCCCCCCCCACCCCTCCACTCCTCCCCCCCCCGTCTCTCTCCTCCCCCCTCCCTCCCCCTCCCCCCAATCCAATCCAACTGCGTTCTCCTTGAGCCACTATCCATCATTCCATCAAGTTTGAAGAAAATTGCTCTTGAAGAGGTTTTTTCTTCTCCTTTTTGTTTTTTTTTTCTTATCGGCAATCCCACAAAAACTCATAACCAAAGACACAAAACCACAGCAGAGGCAGGTGGAAGAAGACAACAACACTCCTTTGCTGCCGGACTATGGATGGAGACGACGATGGTGGCTGACTTGAACGCTCAACGCACGGAACCAACGAGCGACACCTGCAGAAAACAGAAAACGTCCGTTTCCTCTGCGGTCTGTTCCCCCAGCCTTCTGTCCACCTGCTACAACTCCACTCCCATCTGCCCCCCAGCCTTCTCTGTCTCCTGCTACAAAGTCCTTAAATCCCTCTGTCCCCCCAGCTTCTCTTCTCCTGCTACAACTCCCATCTGTCCCCAGCCTTCTGTTCCACCTACTTAAACAACTCCCATCTGTCCCCCCAGCCTTCTCTTCTCCCTGCTACAACCTCCGGCCCATCTGCCCCCCCATCCCTTCTCTTCTCCTGTTACAACTCCCATCTGTCCCCCCAGCCTTCTCTTCTCCTGCTACAACTCCCATCTGCCCCCCAGTCCTTCTCTCTTCTCTGTTTCACCTCCCATCCGCCTCCCATCTGGCCTTATCTTCTCTTCTGTGCTTTCACCTCCCCTCTGTCCTCCAGCCTTCTCTCTTCTCTTCTGCTTTCACCTCATCTCACTTCTCCTGTGTCCCCCTCCCATCCTTCTCTTTCTCTCTTCTGTTTCACCTCCCATCTGTCCCCCAGGCCTTCTCTTTCTTCTGTTTCACCTCCCCATCTGTCCCCCAGCCTTCTCTTCTCTTCTGGTTTCACCTCCCATCTGTCCTCCAGCCTCTCTCTTTCTTTCTGTTTTCACCTCCCACCCTGCTGTCCCCCAGCCTTCTCTTCTTCTGTTTGTTTCACCTCCCATCTGTCCTCCAGCCTTCTCTTCTTCTGTTTCACCTTCCCTCCCATCTGTCCCCCAAGCCCTCTTCTCTTCTCCTGCTCTCACCTCCTATGCGTCCCACCTCCCATCTGGTCTTCCCCCAGCCTTCTCTCCCTTCACCAACTCAAAACCTCCCATCTGTCCCCACCCAGCCTTCTATTCTGCTTCACCTCTCCATCTGTCCCCCCAGCCTCTTCTATTCATTCACATCCAACTGTCCCGATCTGTTCACCCAGCTTACACCTCTTCTCCCTGTTACCACCAGCTGTTTCTCTCCCATCTGTTCCCCCAGCCTTTTCTCCTCGCCTTCTCCCTGCTTCACCTCCCTCTGTCCCCCCCAGCCTTCTATTCGGCTTCACCTCCCATCTGTTCCCCCAGCCTTCTCTTCTTCTGCCCTTTCACCTCCCATCTGTTCCCCCAGCCTTCTCTTCCTTCTCAACTCCCATCTGTCCCCCCAGCCTTCCCCCCTCCTTCTCTTCTCTCCTCTTTTCACTTTTCACCTCCCCATCTGTCCCCCCCAGCCGGTGTCCTTCTTTCTCTCTTCTTCCTGTTTCAAACCTCCCATCTGTTCCCCCCAAGCAGCCTTCTCTTCTGCCTCAACTCCCATCTGTCCCCCCCCAGTTCACCTTCTCTTCTCCTGTTTCACCTCCCCAACCCCCCTCCCCCCAGCCTTCTCTTCTCCTCCGCCTGTTTCAAAACACCTCCCATCGTTCCCCCCCAGCCTTCTCTTCCTCCTGTTCACCTCCCATCTGTCCCCTCCAGAGCCTTCTCTTCTCTGTTTCACCTCCCATATGTCCCCAGCCTCCTGTTTCCCCGTCATCTGTTTCCTCTTCTATCTTCTCCTCACCTCCCATCTGGTCCCCCAGCCTTCTCTTCTCCTGTTTCACCTCCCATCTGTCCCCCCCCAGCCTTCTCTTCTTTCTGCCTGTTTCACCTCCCATTCTGTCCCCCAGCCTTCTCTTCTTCTGCCTCCACTCCCATTATCTGTCCCCCAGCCATTCTCTTCGCCATCCCCAACTCCCATCTGGGCCCCCCAGCCTTTCTCTTCTCTCCTGTTTCACCTACCATCTGTGTCCCCCCCAGGCCTTCTCTTCCTCTCCTCATCCTGTTTTCACCTCCCATCTGTTCTCCCCCATCTGTCCCCCCAGCCTTCTCTTCTCCCCTGTTTCACCGCCCATCTGTCCCCCAGCCCTTTCTCTTTCTTGCCTCAACTCGTCTTTCTTGCCTCAAACCCACCTCTGGGTCCCTTCCCACTCCTTCTTCCCATCTGTGTTTCACTCTCCCATCTGTTTCCCCCCCCGCTGTCTTCTCTTCTCCTGTTTCACCCTCCCATTGTTTCCCCAGCCTCTCTCTTTTGCCTCAACTCCCATCTGTCCCCCCAGCCTTCTCTTCTCCTGTTTCACCTCCCATCTGTTCCCCCAAGCCGCTCTTCTCTTCTCCTGTTTCACCTCCCATCTGTTCACCCCAGCCCTTCTCTTCTCCTGCCACAACTCCCATCTGTCCCCCCAGCCTTCTCTTTGCTTCAACTCCCATCTGCCCTCTGTCCCCAGAGCTTCTCTTCTCCTGCCACAAACTCCATCTGTGTCCCCCAGCCTTCTCTTTCTGCCTCAACTCCCATCTGTCCCCCAAGCCTTCTCTTTCTCCAGCCACAACGCTCCCATCTGCTCTCCCCCCAGCCTTTTATTTACTATCCTGCTTCAGCTCCCCCGCCCTGCGCCGTTCTCCACACCGTGGACTGACGGGAATGAGACACGCAAATCAGCCCTACGTTAGTGGCCTAGCTCCGGCCAACCGGATTAGTCTGCCTGTTAATGACATACGCTTCCTTCTGTTGCCCCCGCTCACACTTGGAGGTCTGGTCCCTGAGGAGGACAAAAGGGCTGCGAGACACGGCTCACTCACTGCCCCTGCACAGACCCCCACCCCCCCTCCCCCCCCCCCCCCCCGCCACCCCCCTCCCCATGCACCACCTTCTTCTCAAGTAGTGTGGGTTGGCCATCGGCTGTGGTCCCTCTCTCCACCTCCACAGTCTACGACTCTCCAGTAGAGGTGTTTTTTTTTTTTTTTTTTTTTTTTTTTCTTTTTTTTTTCAGAGCGCTAACCGACGGAGAAAACTGGTTTTCGCAGCGGATATAGATGATGACACCACGCCGATACGACAAGACAAACACGTGTTGTTATACATGTATTCCTTGACACGAAACACACAAGGCATTACCATCAACTACATTTATTCACACACGCACACAACACACACACACACGCACGCACGCACGCGCGATAGCGCGCGCGCGAACGCCCCCAGCCTTTCTCTTCTCCTGCTTCACCTCCCATCTGTCCCCCAGCCCTTCTCTTCTCTTCTGTTTCACACACAACTCCCCCCAGGTGTTAAATCTCTTTCAAGAATTCAAAAGATCGCATCTGGTGGAACATCTCTGAACAAGGTTCTCGATGGAATCTGCTGTGAAAATGTTTATTGTCTCTCACATCATGCAAGTTCAAACACTCTAAAAGAATATGTTTCACTGTGGAGTGTGGTGCATGACATGGAATGCAAAAAAAAAGCCCCCTTTTTCACTGACCAGACACACCACCAGCCTCGCGCGTGTCCACGAAGGCCAATGCGTTTCACAGCAAAACGCAAAGCTCAACTTGGGGTGACGTTCCGCTCCCCCAACCCACCCAGCACAGCTGACGTTACAGCAGATGGGAAATCACCATCCTGTTATCAGTGAGGGGGAAGGGGGGGAGGGAGGTGGTGCGGTGGTGCTCGTCAACGCTAGAGCGGCCATTTTTTTTTTTTCTTTTGAACGTGGTGTGCCGGCAGGTTCGAACCCTCAGCATCTCACTGCAAAAGTCGTGGCTCTACCCAATACATAACACCACTGGCACCGAGCCAACCCGGCATCCCCCCACAGTATCAGCAGCACACTCAGCGTTTTTTTTTTTTTTTTCTTTTTAGTCGATTTCTTTTTCTATCTTTTTTTTTTTTTTTTTTTTTTTTTTTTTTTTCTTTTTTTTTTTTTTTTTTTTTGTTTTTTTTTTTTTTTTTTTTTTTTTTTAAATTTTCCCCAGCCCCCCCTACTCCCTCTCCCTTTGTCTACTTAATCTGTTTTTAAAAAAAAAAAATTGATGTGAAAAACAAAAACAAACATGAAACAATGAGTAAAACACACACCCACACACACACCCACACACACACACAACAACGGATTCAGTACTGAGGGAATAAACCTGCTAAAAACGACGACGCACACTACCAAACTGAATGGGCGACTCCTCTCTCCTCTCTCTCCTCTCCTCTCTCCTCTCTCAAAACTGCCTCGGACCGCTGTTTCGCTTCTTCCGCTCTTCTCACCAACACCAGCGGGAGATAACAGCTGTGCTGCTCATCGATCCACTAACCGGTAGACGACAATCCAGCCTTCCACAGAATTCAGGGGGTGGGGGAGGGGGTGGGGGGGACTGGGGGGGGGGGGGGGGGCTAGGGAGTCCATCATAGCTGTGGAAGGAAATAAGCCTGTTAATAATCCCCCTGTCGTCGTCCCCAACTCATCCTCCTGGTGGACTGGCGGAGGAGGAGTGAGGAGGAGAACAAAAAGGGAAGGAAGAAAAAGTGGACGGGAGGGGGGGGGGGGAGGAGCTAAGAAGAAAAGAAGAGGAGGACAAGGAGGAGGAGGAGGAGAGGAGGAGGGGGAGGAGGAAGCAGGGCTGGAGAGGAGGAAGCCGAAATTCTCAAAGGTCGGGGAAGGGGGAAGAAAAAAAAAAAAACAATCACTGGGCTCACTCGCCACTTCGTTTCCAGTCGGTAGGAGGCTTATTGACTCTGCGAATTAACCGATATGCCTTCCACCAAATCAGTGGGTCGGTCCCCCAATGATCAGTGATTTTATGATGTCACGAGAGGGGAGGGAGACGGAGCAGGAGAGAAGAGAGAGGAGAGGAGGGAGAGGAGAGAGAGAGAGAGAGGAGAGACAGGACAGGAGAGTGGAAACACAACAACACAAGTGTGGGGTGTGGTGGAAAGAAAAAAGGGAAGCGTGGTATTGGTGGGGGGAAATAAGGCGGGGGGGGGGGGGGGGTAGGGGGGGGGTGGGGGCGGAGTGCTTGGTGGAGGAAAGAGAGGGTGGAGAGAGAGAGAGAGAGAGAGAGAGAGCGTGGGGGAGGGGGAGAGAAAAAGGAGAGACGAAATGGGGAAGACAGAGATGAAGAGAGTTAGGCAGGGGAGAGGGAGGGAGGGAGGGGAGGGAGGAGAGAGAGATAGGAGATAGAGGGGGGGAGAGAAAAAGAGAGCGAATGGAAAGACAGAGGTGAAGAGAGGGAAGAAGGGGGGGGGAGAGAGAGAGAAGAGAGAGAGAGAGAGAGAGAGAGAGAGAGACAGACAGACAAGAGAGGAGAGAGAGACTACAGACAGACAGACAGACAGACAGACCGAGCCGACCGACCGACAGACAGACAGACGAATACAGACTGGGATAGAGAAAACACAGAGATTGAGAACATGGGTTTGAGAAACGAGCGTAAGCATTTGTTTTCCATTCTACACACCATCACCAAATCACCGTGAATGTGCACCAGAACAACAAACAAGCCTGCATCATCGACGATGTCTTTGACTGTTGAAAAAATTCCATCAACATCATTCCTGCTTCTGGGAAATCACTGGCTAGCTCACGATTCACTTTGATGTTTCCCCCACACATGAAATGAAATTAAAAAAACAAAACAAAAACAAAGTCCAAAAACCGTTTTTTTTTTTTTTTTACTTCCCAGGACAGAGAAGAGATGCGAGGGACAAGAGACAGAGAGAAAGAAATGTGGGAAGGGAAGGAGGGAAGGGGGGGGGGGGGGGGGGGGGGGGGGAGAGAGAGAGAGGAGAGATGAGGAGGGGAAGGGAGAGGAGAGGAGAGAGAGAGAGAAGAGGAGGGAGGGATTGATAGAAGTAATTGAGGAGAGGGAGGAGGGGGGAGAAAGAGATAGAGAGAGAAGAGAAGAGAAGGAGAGGTGAGGAGAGAGTGGGGAGAACCGGAGGAGAGAGGAAGGAGGAGGGAGGAGAGGAGAGGGGAGAGAAAGAAGACAGTTGAGAGAGAGAGAGAGAGAGGGAGAAGAAAGAGGGAGTGATTGAGATTGTGAAGAGAGGGCAGAAATAGAAGAAGGCAGACGTGCAGGTGTGCATGTGCTTGTGCGTGGCTTGTGGGGGTGTTACGTGCGTGCGTGCGTGTGTGTGTGTGTGTGTGTGTGTGTGTGTGTTGTGTGTGTGTGTGTGTGAGAGAGACGGAGAGAGAGGAGGAGAGAGAGAGAGAGAACTGAATCTGTATGCGCGTGCACGCGTGCACGTCGTATGTGCGTGAGTGCATGCGCGTGTATGTGAATGTGAGTTGCGGGAGACAAAGAGAAAAAAAAGGGGAGATGGGAACGGAAAAAGAGAAAGAAAACAAATACAGATTAGAAAGAAAACAGAGAGAGAGAGGAGAGAAGTGACGGAGAGAGGAAGAGAGGATGAGAGAGAGAGACGAGACGGAGAACAGAGACTAGAAGAGAGAGAGAGAGAGAGAGCAAAATAAGAGCTGTAAAGATGGTAAAACTGATATGCTTGAAAGGGTTCTACATGGATCCCTCCATGAACAAGCAAAACCAGAGCCGTTGACAAAATTGATCGGGG
>JADBJO010008295.1:80000-90000 GCA_016801955.1 Conus betulinus | reverse complement strand
TCTTTACCCTGTCGTTCCTGACTCTGATTGAGGTAAGAGGACTTGAGAGATCCCTGACTGCCCACATGTCCATCACAGTAATGCCATGGAACATTAACCACAACCGATCACCTCCAGTATAAAAATCAGGGTATAAAACATGTCCACAGATCTCCTGATGCAGAACAAAATATCACTCCAGAACTAAATGTCCCCCTATGACATTTTGTGTTCATGTTGCTGTACATACAAAATGACATCCCTGGGGGGGGGGGGGGGGGGGGGGGGGGGGGGGGGGGGGGGGGGGGGGGGAAGCCAACCTGGTCACCATGGCAACATTTTGTGGTCAGCAAGTCACATATTTATGACCTTTGTGGAACAAACTGTTGTCATATGTGAATGTGTGGTTTTGCTTAGGTCTGATCTATCTGGTCAATGTTTCGTAACACAGACAGACAAGGAGGAATGCCTTTATCTGCTAGGTTTGATGATGGTGATGTGATGATGCCATCTGATGATGGTGTCAATGGTGGTGGTGCATGAAAACAGGTCCAGTCTCCGACATACCTGACTGAACCTGCACCAGCACCAGAGAACAAACTACGGTACTTCTGTCTCTCACACATTTGGATTCTCTAACTAAATCAAAGAGAGATTTCAAAACAAAGATCTTGTCTAGGTAGTAAATGGTATGGTAAGCACAGAATTACATACTCACATAGCATGCATGGATGGGGTTGGCACTGTTTTGTATGTTACATGTACGCCATCATGCACGTTAAGTATGAACCAATGTATGATTGCAAGTAAATGATTCATAAAGTAACTTTGGGAAAGTGCTGAAGGTAGGTGTCTAGAATGTGTGCTTAGCCAAATGTCCAGTAACAGTCACAGTTGTGGAAATCATAGTACTAGCAGTAGTTGGAGTAGGAGGAGGAGGAGGAGAGGACGAGGAGAAGAAGGAAGCAGAGGCAGCAAAGGAGGAGGAGGAGGAGGAGCGGGCAGCAGCAGCAGCAGTAATGGCTGCAACAGCATCACTAGCAGTAGTAATAGTAGTGGTGGTGGTGGTGGTGGTGGTGGTGGTGGTGGCTGCAGGGGTGGCGGCAGCAGCAGTAGCATCAGCATTAGTAGTAGTAGTAGCAGCAGCAGTAGTAGTAGTTATGGTAGTAGTAACAGTGGTAGCAGTAATAGTAACAGCAGCATGAACAGTAGTAACAGTTGTAATAGCAGCAGCAGCAACAACAGTGTCAGCTACAGTAGTAGCAGTAATCATATTTGCCCTCAGCACAGAGATCATAGCTGAAGTTGTGTAACATACTGAACGAACAACCTCCTCCATTGATGAGATGATGATGACACCATGACACAGATGATGATGACAACAATGCTTTAGATCTATCGTAAGTGGGCCCATGTCCTCATTATATTCGGCCACCAAAAATGCATTTCTTGAAACAATCATTCAGCGTTCTCAGTGACAGTCTCAGTGCTGATATTGATTTCCAGTTACTGAGACCATTGGCCTTGCAGCTATCCTCTGCTGCAAATGCCATTTTGGAGCAGCTCTAACCTCAACAATCCTATCCAAATGATATCCATCCTCTACCAGGACGAGAGGCCTGTGAGACACACTTGTGTGAGCATATGCACGTATGCATGTGCTAAATTTGCAATACTCTTGGCCCTAAACTCTTTGATTTCAACCACTTGTGTGAGTGTGGATGTAAACAGCTGATTGCAGCAAGTCCACCATTGATCAATATTTAGGTATACTCCTCTTCTCTACTTTATACCCTGTACACACCTGAATCACATGATACTAGGGACAAAGTCAAACCCGACCATTATTCACTAATGGTGACCATCTTTTTACCACAGTAGACATATATCACATGATCACATATGTGATCAAACCAGTACAAAATGTCATCTTGGGTTGGGTGACATTTTGTACTGGGATGACAGTTTGTACCGCAGCATTGGTACAAAATTTTGTTATCACACAGGGTGACCTTTTGTATTAGGGGTAAACATTTTGTGATTCAATATTGGTTCAAATGTCCTCATTTACCATGGTGACATTTTGTACAACAGCAATTCCCAATCCATTGCTGTTGTAACGGGTGGGTTCATCCTTTTTCAGACATTATGAGGGGTATTTTTTATGCTCATCTAAGCTTTTTTAAAGGGTACCAGGATTTGAGTATGGTAAAGTTTCTTCTTCTTCTTTGTAATTTTCTGGTCTACCTTTGAAAAGCTTTGCTGGCTGATTTCAAAGCGCAGGTCCAGTATGCAGAGAGACACACAGAGACAGAGGCAGAGAGACAGACAGACAGAGAGAGAGAGAAAGAGGGGAGAGAGACAACGAGAGAGAGTGAGACACAGAGACAGACAGAGAGACACTGAGAGAGAGAGAGAGAGGGAGGGAGAGAGAGAGAGAGAGAGAGAGAGAGAGAGAGACCCAGAGAGAGAGAGGGAGGGAGGAGAGGAGGAGAAAGACCCTCACAACAACCTACTTCCTCAGATCATGTACCCATTCACCAACCATAGGCTCCAAAAGAAGAAAGAGCACACCCATAACATTTCTTATAATTATGCATGAAATGCTATGTAGAACAAGCTGCATGATACTAGTGTATCATTAGGTGCAAGCTCTGACTATGGCCTAGAGGTTCTACTGAATGAGTATAAAATGTCTTTGGTGGGAGGAAACACACATGGGTTGTAGATTTTGTTGTATCTTGTCTGCTTAAGTGGCACTATTATGATTATTATTATTGACAAGGACAAAAGAGAGAAATAAAAAGTGACTTTAAAACTTCTGCCTCCTTACTTCTCTCAACAGATAGCCGTTCATGCAAGCTCTGACAATGATAGTGTACACTCCTGCACATATGATTTGTCATAATGGAATGAAAGCTGTCTTACAATTAAAAAATTTGCACAGAGAGAGAGAGGAAAGAGAGCAGCTGTGGGGTGTGTTGGAAGTGTGAGGGGTGGGTGGGTTCATTCATGCTTCCTGGCATGGAAACCTTAAAAGAAGATAAACCAAACACACGTACGCATGCATGCATTCACACATGCATGCACATGCATGCACACACATGCATTCACACACACACACACACACACACACACACACACACACACACACACACACACACACACAGCATACAATCCAAACAAAAGACCACTTTACATCATCTAGAAGAAAGCCACTAGTAAACATATAGATTTTCCCATGATATTAGCCAGCTACCATTCAGTCTTCAAACATTTTAAAAAAAAAAGAAATAAAAGAAAGAAAGAAAAGATGATGAAACAGGAGAAGAAAACACTTTGTGCCCAACTTAAAGAAAGCCATAACACTGTTGTTGTTGCTGCTGCTGTTCTTCTAATTCTTTTTCTGTGACATCATTCAGCTTACCTATATTTCTGTTGTTGTGGTTTATTGCTTGACATTAATGTTTTTTGTTTTCTGTAACATCAATCAGCCTAACTATCACTGCTCAAGCGGACTATGTTTTTAAAAAAAATGCATCAATGCATCAATAAACCAATCAATAAATATTAATAGCAAATAAATATAAGAACAAATAAACAACAAACATAGGGAAGGGACCATAACAACAGAAAAAAACAATGGAAAAGGAATATCCACACACACACATACACACACACACACACACACACACACACACACACACACACACACACAACACCCACACACACATGCTTTACATTCATTTGATTACAGGAAAAAAAAATCCAAAATTATCATAGAAATCAACCAAATGATTAACATTTTTTAAGCTCAAAGGAGACCAGTATTTCCTTTTGTTGGGTTCCTTCACATGTGGATTGTATTCAAATGACTGTGCTGATAGAGCCGCAAGAAAAGGTGCAAGGCAAGACAGGGAATCTACAGAAATAAACATTCCATTATCCATTACAGAGGCATATCATTTTCTGGAGCAAGCATTGTGGAACAAATTTTCAAATCTCTCCATAGGAACGTGAAATTCTCCAGTATCTATCTAAATGAGTTCCGATGATCTGGCACACAAAACAGCTGTGAACTATAGTAACACTTTCAAATTTTGACACATGACTTTGCTGTCTTTTAGGATAAAGCTCAATCATCAGTGCCTTCAAAACAAAATTCAGCAAGAATATTAAATGTCTGTGTGGTGAACAAATTTCAATCCAACACATTCTTATGGAAGGCCAGAGACTGAGACCTGTTTTACCAGCTATTTCTGAAAATTCTCTTGAAAATATCCTTGAGAATTTTAGTTTGTTGTTTGATTTTGCAAACTGTTTACTGCGCAGTCCTATGGGACATTTGTTATAGTTTGTGTTATGATTCAAAATAGTTATCTGAAGTTGGTTTTCCCAAACCTGTTTTAAATATTTTATTGTATTGTAAAGATGTCTTTTTTTATATATAATTGCAAGATAACCCCCCACCCCCCACCCCATTGTCCTCATGCTCCCCCTCTCCACACCCTTTCTCTTCACCTACTATCACCTAATGTGGAAAGATGTTAAATTGAAGACAACAACAACAAACAACACACACACAAAGTGATCTTAAGGAGAGACAGTACAAAATAAAAGCACAGAATTTCTTTAAAGATAAGAACTCAAGAAGATAATTTATTCTGAAATATATTCCCCATCCCACCCAATCCCGCACCTCACCTCACCACACCCACACACCCATCCCACCCACCTGGGTGCACATATTACCATTTATTACCAGTATTTTACTAGTTCAGACCAAAACATCAGCCACCACCATACTGCCAACTGATTTCATTTTCACTGAAACGGATGTGCACAATGGGAAAGTGGACTGTTGTGTTTGTCAGTTTGCTCTGACCAGGTAAGCGATTTTAAAAGAATGGGGAAAAAAAAAAAAAAAAAAAAAAAAAAAAAAACAGCATGATCACTGTCTTATCTCTCCTCTTCACTACCTTGCCTCAGTAACATGAAAACTAACGTCGATAAGTTTCAATCAAAGCAAGATGACTAAAGATGGAAATTGAAGCAAACTTTAAAAAAAGAAACTTAGAAAGGTACTAGTTCCACAAGGCAATACAGAAACACAGATTACAGGACAAAACACTATGCTGGGCACCCCTTTTGCACCAAATACCAGAAGATAATAGGTAGCTCATTCTTCGTTTTCATTGGACACCCATTTTGTGCTGACTACAGAAGATAAGTGGCTGCTTGTTCTTTGTTTTCATTGCCCTAATTGTTTTCTTTGTTTAGCCTGAAGGCGACCCTACAAGTCAAAATGCATTGTGTTTTGTCCTGCCATCTGTATTGTCTTGCAGAACTAATAACCTTTCTATAAAAAAAAAAAAATAGTGTCAGTAATTTATGGATTACAATAACAATGTCTTTCTGAAGTTCACATATAAATTAAGACATAATCCTTATCCAGAAGTGTTGTTTAACTTGTACACATGTGTGGCAGTCATGATCAGGGACTTGTCATTTGAGGTACAGTTGGAGTGAAATGTGTGGATGAGATTAAACAGGCATGCTGAGACTAAGAGAAAGTGAGAGAGAGAGACAGAGACAGACAGACTGACAGGTTAAGAGAGACACAAAGAGAGAGAGAGAGAGTGACAGAGAGAGACAAAGACAGAGAGAAATGGATTTAGGGGAAAAGATTCAGACATAGGAGAATGGATGGAACTTGGTCATTCTCAACTTTTCTAAATCCATCATTTATACACCCTGAAAATGAAACATCAACACAAAAAAAAATAAAGAAAAATTGTACTTCCTGCAAAATATGCACATGTGCATGCATATGCATCCGCGCACATGCGCGCACACACACACATACACACACACTCACACACACACACACAAAAGCTAAACACAATGTACTGTTGTTTCGTACTGATCATCATACATGAAAAGTTTTTTCTATGAGGTTACTCAGCATGGGAAATTTGAGAGAATGACAGCGTGTGTGGGTAGGATGGTAGGTTGTTGGGGAGTGGGCAGCTGTAATGATGAAGGAAGTGTGGGAAGGACAGTGAAACATAATGGGCAAATTCAGAGGGAGAGACTGAGACTTGTGAGACAGAGAAGGGAGGGAAGATAAGAGAGAGAGGGAGGGGGAAAGAGAAAAACACACACACACACACACACACACACACACACACACACACACACACACACACACACACATAACCAGAGGTAGAGAGATAACAATAGTGAAACAGGCGAAAAAAAAAATAATGCAGTATGACAATTATATATTGAGTTATAGGCCAACCTGTAAGAACCTCTGTGCAATAAAACTGATTGTCTTCAACTTGAATCTAGCCATGAACAATCTGGAAAGTGGCAATGAAACTGGACTAATGGTGTGTACTATATATAAGAATTCAAAGCCAGCAAAACTCGAGTTTTGGGGCCGGTAAGTTTTAACAATCAATCCCGTTGCTGGCCATAATTCAGTCTTCAGATATTTGTCAGAAAAAGGCTGTCTTTCAGTGGGACAAATTTTCCTTGACGGGACAAATTTCTCTTGACAACTATTAACTGGGGTTTTGAAGTGGGCCAGAAAATTACACCACACTCCGGGATAATGTGGATTGCACGTATCAAAGTGGATGACTTGATGAGAGAGTAGATCCGTGTGATCTGTCCATGCATTATAATCGTCTGCATGATCATAGCAATTAGTTCCAAATCATTACGTCCAATTCATCACTGAATTAGATTACTCAGTTAGCTCGATTCAATCTACATAATTACGAGTTTCAATAGTGTCGCCTTTCGACGTTCCACCGCTTCGACACCGCCAAAATCCCAAATCGCTTTATTCGGCAACTGATTCGGTTTACCGCAACACCGCAAATTGTAAAAAAAAAATATGGTACATTCCTACCTTATGTCTGAAAATGCCATTTGGAGAAGTCTCTGATGCAGGCAGTTTCCATTCGAATCATATTCTTCCCCTCACATTCTCCGACGTTTCAACACAGCGTCCAAGAAACGATGCAGGCTGGGATCATCTGCCAGAATTAATTTCTTTGGAGTTTTCCGCCATGTTTCCAAAACAATAACGAATCAGCTATTTATAGAGCAGCCCTGCAAATAACGATTGATTTTTGCTTTAAATGCAGAGCAGTTGCATGGCATGCAGGATCGGGGAATACACAAAACAAAAGAAGAGGGCAAGACAGAAAAGAACTAAAAGAAAAGCAGAGCACAAATATTAAAGTAAAAGTGTCATTTGTGGCACCCAAAAACGATATTTTTTGAACATGTTTTAATGCAGAGCAATTGCATGGCATGCAGGATCGGGGGAATACACAAAACAAAAGAATAACAGAAAAGAACTGACAAAAAAAGCAGAGCACAAATATTAAAAAAGTGTCATTTGTAAAAAAATATTTTAAGAACAAAAACGCATGAAAGTCAATCATAATAGGATTTGACATAAAACCCTTAAAAAAAAAAAAAAAAAAAAAAAAAATCATCAAAGGAGGAATTTGACCACAAATAAATTTTGAAGTGCCTCAATGATTTCAGCAAAAAAAAAAAAAAAGAAAAAAAAAAAAAAATAAAAAACAAAACAAAACAAAACAAACGAGCAAAGAAAACGAAAGAATAAGTCTTACCCGGCATGGAGAAATCGAAAAAAAAAACACTTGCTATGAACGGGAGGCCACTCGCAAAATATGCAATTGTTTCTCAATAGTTAAAGTTGCACGATTTGCTTCCCTTAGACCAAACGCGCATACGCTCGCGCTAGAGCTCTCTCTCTCTCTCTCTCTTCTCTCTCTCTCTCACACACACACACACACACACACACACACACACACACACACACACACACACACACACACACACACACACACTAATCCAAGACCTTTACAAATGGGCTTACCTCAAGGATCAGTAATTTCGCCAATATTGTTTAATATTTTAATTTCTGATCTACCCAAAGGCCTTTCTAAAGATACAGAGATAGCCCAATTTGCTGACGATATATGCTGTGGATGAAAGTGACAATGAAAAGAAAAGAAATACTCCACTGAGGTCACTAAATTATATTAAAATTAAATACCAACATGAACTCAATAAAATAAATAATTTTTTACATGAAAACGGGCTTTCCCTTTCACCGGAAAAAAAAACAAATATGATGCTTTTTAATTCTGGTTATGATCCAGACAAACTTCCAAACTTCACCTTGGACGGCATTGCCTTAAACTATGCTAAAAGTGTTAAATTCCTTGGTGTTATCTTAAGTAATAAGTTAACATGGAATATTCATATTGACCACATTTTAAACAAAAAAGAAAAAGTTTAATTTTCTTAAGGTAGTTAGTAAACAATCTTGGGGGCAAGATACCAAAACTTTTACTATATTAGCAACTGCCCTTGTACGTTCACGATTATCATACGCTCAAGAGGTATTTTTTAACGCACCCAAACACCTTTTACATAAACTTCAAAGTATTGATAGTAAAGCTTACAAAATTGCTTTAGGAGTTCCCACCCATACATCTAACTTAGGAACATATAGCGAAGCAGGAATTTTACCTCTCTCAGAATTTCGTAAAGCTTCTACCTCAAAATTTATACTTAAAAGTTGTTCTCAAAAAAATGCCTGCTCCGAAGAAGTATGTCTACAATCGGAGAGGGACTTTGGAAAACGTGCACAACATATTCAATCCATAAAATCTATTATTCCTTTTCTTCTGATCTTCTAAGGGATGCGAAAATAGATGAAGGTAACATTGTCAAAAAACCAACGTTTTCACCCATTCCAAAATGGGAACAGTCAAAAGCTATCTTTGACATAATTATATACATTTAACTAAAAAAGATTCTCTGAATATTCTGAGAGCGTCTGTATGCACTCATTTAGAAAATGAATACAGTACTCATTTAAAGATATTCACAGATGGCTCCGTATTAGAAAACGAAAGCACAGGAGCAGCATTCATAATTCCGTGCTTAAAAGTAAAAAAGTTATTTTTTCTTGGTAAAAAGTTGTCGATATTCAGCGCTGAAGTACTTGCTATACTTAAATCATTGGATTTCATTTTAAATTTTCCTATAAATAACAGTCAAGTCCTAGTATGTGCTGACTCTAAAGCAGCAATAAATGCTATCAAATCACCCAACTCTTGCATACGACTTGATATGATAATGGAAATAAATCATGTAATACACCTACTTTCTATGAAAGGCATCACTGTCACTTTTTGTTGGGTGCCTTCACATTGTGGAATATCAGCAAATGAACAGGTAGACCAAGCTGCAAAAAAGGCAGCTCAGAATCTAAACGATGCACAATCTATAAATATTCCTTTAGATCTGTCAGAATGTTTCTCAATTATAAACAAAAAATCTCATGATAATGTTAAACAGTTATTGAAGAACTCAGACAATCAGTATTATCATAACTGTATTAAACAAAAATGATAAAGGCAATGGGAAAAAAAGTCATACAAGCATGTCATATTCTCGTCCAGGGAGGTCGAAAGTCTAATCCATAGGATACGTTTAAATTCATTTAAAAAAAAGTATTGTACTAATATTAAATGTGTATGTGGTGAACCTATTAGTGTCAATCACTTACTGATTCACTGTTCAAAAGCAAGAGAACTTTTTAAAAGTTCAGGCATTGCTTGTTATAATGATGGATCGACACCATTACTCTTACCATGCTTACTAAATGATTATTTTGCACTAGATTCTGTATGTAAATGTTTATTGAGTAGTTCAATTGGTGTTTATCTTTTAATTTTTTTTTTTCTCAGTAATATTCTTTATAGTTATGTTTTCTAACTGGAATGACTAGAAGGGGGATGGGGTAGGGTGGACTTAATTTATTGCTAGTATAACGTTATATTTCATCATCACACACACTCACTCATGACATACCTAAATTATACCAAAAATACATTCAGTCTTAATCACTTTTAGTGGCAAGACTTTAAACTGAAGATTTTTTTTTTGTGCTTGTTTG
>JADBJO010008295.1:65000-77500 GCA_016801955.1 Conus betulinus | reverse complement strand
CACAGACACACTCAGATATATGTACACATTATATATGCAGATAAGTGTGGGCTCACACAAACCACAAATTGTACACACACACACACACACACACACGCGCGCGCGCGCGCGCGCGCGCGCGCGCGCACGCACGCACGCACACGCACTTCTTCAGACACACACACACACACACACGCGCGCGCGCGCGCGCGCGCACACATACACACACACGTACACACACGCGTGCGCAAACACACACACATGCACATGCACATGGGCCCATGCCCACACATCCATGTAGACACATATGTACATTCACGACACACACATACCAAAAAAAACAAAAAACAAAACAAAACAAAACAAAAAGGTACGTAGGTACTCAAGGTCTGACCGGCGCGTTGGGCTCATGCGGTGGTCAGACATTTAGGTAAGTCGCAGCCACGAGACCTTCTTCAATTCTCTCGTCTTAGTTGTTAACTCATTTATCCATCGGACTTAAAATCATGCGTAGTGTGGTCTCAAAACTTAGCGGATGTGGTGCAGCGTATATGGACTAGTCCGCACGCAGTGACGCCTCTTTGATGTAACTGAAACTCATTGTCCTGAATGGGTGTTTTTTTTGTTTGTTTGTTTGTTTGTTTTTTTTTTCCCCACCCCAATTTTTGCCTGAAGAAGACCGAAGATGTCGAAACGCTACATGTTTCGTGTGGCAGTGTGTTTGTCCCTTTTGTCCGGCGGAAGAATTATAATTTGTCTTTAAAACCTTTTTTTTTTTCAGTTTTCCGTCTGCAGTCGCCACACTTTGAAGGTAAGATTATCTGTGAAACAAGACGTTCAACTTGTTTGTGTTGAAGATGAAACGGAAAGGATCTGGTATAGAACGCACAGTATTGACTCCTGATAAATAAATGAATAAATAAATATGATGTTAAAATCAGACTGCGTAATTCGCCGAATTCTGTCAATTTCCTCGTGACATGTTGGAATTCTCCAGACATCATTAATGAGGTGGGCGTCGACGATCGACATCTCTAACCCAGCTGCAGCAAGTTCTGCCGTGCTACGCCTCACGAAGATGGTAACCAGTTGGTCGTTTGTGAGAGGTTTGAAACGCGCTGTCGACACCTGCGGCCATCATGTTTTTCAGCGAGAGTACAGAAAAGTCTCTTTCCTTGCTCCTAGCACTTGGGAGAGAGACCAAAGTGAAATCAGGTGCTTATAATTATTCTTATACGGCCTTCGAATAAAAAAATCAAAAACTTACCTTTTCACTCTGTGCTTGCACGCTCGCTCTCTTTCTCTCTCTGTCTCTGTCTGTCTGTCTGTCTGTCTGTCTGTCTCTCTCTCTCTCTCTCTCTCTCTGTCTGTCTGTCTGTCTGTCTGTCTGACACTTTGATATTTTATTGTCATTACCAAAGAGGTTTTTTTGACAAGGGGGAGGGGGTAACAGAACAATAACATTTCCGTCTTCCTTTCCTGCAAACAAACAGTACACATTCATTCCTAGTGTGTATCAAATCGAAGGTTATCAAAAACAAAATAAATTCTTCACAGTTCCTTATGTCCTCACGCACAGGTGTAATGCAGTAAGGTTAAACACACACACACACACACACACACACACACACACACACACACACACACACACACACACACACACACACAGAGAGAGAGAGAGAGAGAGAGAGAGAGAGAGAGAGAGAGAGAGAGAGAGAGAGAGAGCTTAACACTGAGTCGACCATCCACTCAATGAGATGATGACATTGTAACTTATTGATCTCTTCCACATGCGATGAATGATGATATATTCATTCAGACACCTCTTATAATGCATTATCTTAAATTTCACTATCCTTCATCTGTCTAATTTTCAATGCTTCCGCGATGAATTTCGCAACTGACAAATTACAAGTTCATCATCTGATGATAACACGACAGCGACATTTTGTCTTTTCGCTATAACTAACTGGACAAATGAACAATTTGTCCGCACTTCATCATAAGCAGTGCAGTGGAACAGAAAGTATTCTTCGTCGTCAATAATATGTCTACACGCAGGACAAGGAGATTCTGTGGATATTTCACATTCAAACCATCTTTTGTTCGCATTAATCCTTTAAGTTCTCAACCTAAATCTTGCGTAATTTATTCTGTGCCATTTATCTGTTATGACATTGAGAAACTTTTCAGAATGAAACAAATTTTTAAATGAGAAAAGCCAGCGATATTTTTCTCTAGTTTCCATTTTGAGTGCCAATTCTGTTTAAAAGATCAAATAAGCCTGTCTTTACAATTCCGCAACGAACTGTTGCTCATTTCCTACTTCATGGGTCATCCACACTATTCCAAAACCCTGTTTTGATAGGACTTTACTTTAAGAGCCCAGTTTCCTTTGTCTTTTTCCATTTTTAAACGCATCATATCATAGGCTTACCTGCTCAAACGGGACTGGTGTAGCTTGAAGATCTTCAACCAGTACTTAATACATTTCACAAATGTACTTGTATACAAAGGGTATCTGCCCATCTCTCTATATAAAACGGTGTTGGATGAATGAATAAGTAAGCTTACTAACGCTTCATAGCATATGTATGTACTTTTTTCCATCTGCGAATTTTCATGTACGCCCCAAATTTCCAGCTGCATATGTAAGAAGTGCATCAAACATTTTCCAAAATATACCACGGTCTGTACAATTCAGTTTTCTCGGGGATTTTAGAATTTCAATAGTACCTCTTTTCCCTTTCTAAGAGATTTTCCCCATGCTTAACAGAAAGTTAATTTTGTTGAAAATATCATTCCAAGATATTCACATGAATTAACTACTCGGACATCTGCATTTCCGTAAGACCATTTTTCATACACTGATAGGTGGCCACCCATTCTAAAGACCACTATATTCGTCTTATCCAAGTTAACTAATAGACCTAAGCGATCTGCTTCTTCTTTCAATACATGTAGTTGGTTTTGCAAACCTACAACTGTTCCCTGACAGAAGAACAACATCATCAGCATACAGTAATAAAACTAATTCAGCTGCTCCAAGTATTATCTGGATACCATGTCTTCCTTTGCGGGACAATTCTACGGCCAGTTCGTTTATTAAAACAAACAAACAAAAACCAACAACAACAACTGTGGACTCAACAAGCATTTTTGTTTTACTCCATTTGGACAATCAAAATAATCTGAATACTTGCAAGCACTGAGTTGTAGACACCTCTAATAGCCATGTACAATTAACTAATTAACACCACTTTTACGGAATACATTCCACAGAGCATTCAGATTTACCGAGTCAAAGGTCTTCTTGAAATCTACAAATGTAATGCAGAGAGATTCGACTTACAGAGCAGATGTTTTTGAATCAAAGAATATAGTGTAAACATATGGTCTATGATGCAAGACAGACAGACAGGCAGACAGACAGACAGACAGAAAATGAGACAGACATAGAGAGAGAGAGGAAGACCAAGGAAGAAAGAGATAGGACAACAACAGTGAATGTAAGAGCGTCTGTTAACAGGGAGAAGTAGAGCAAACTGGTTGCGATGTGTCACGACTCCTGGATGGTGATATTGTGATAGGTAAGTGACTGACCATCTGAAGGTCACTGTTTCATTTGCCAATGGGGGATGAATGATCATTAACCTGACGAAGTGGAATAAGCCGAGTCTTCACTGTCTTCACGTGACGTAGAAGACTAATAATCAGATTCTGCAGAGCCTTCACATGGCTTAGGAGATTGATCAGATTCTGCAGAGCCTTCGCTGCCTTCACGTGACTCTATCCGCAACCATAACCCAGTGATAATTCTTGCGCACAAATGTGCGTCCCACACATAAACTTCTGGCGCACTTGAATTCAGGCCAGTGCGTCACAAAAACGTACCAAAATTTACTGTCACGCACTGATTTTCTCCTGTACGCATTACAATTCTGAGCAGAGCACCACGCAAAATGGGTTTCGTCTTATCCGCCACGATCGAAGCTAAAAACGTAAATTTTCTCGACGTTTTAGGGCGTTCTGAATCGATGAACACTTCCGTTTGAGAACTCTTCTCTACTGAAAACCGACAACAGTCGTCAAAACAGACTAGGCCTATCCAGTCTATGGTTGGACCCCAAGATCACGAGATTCAGCTAAGTGGAAAAAGCATGGTGAACCGTAGGAATTTCGGCTTTTCGGAATCAAAATCCGACAGTTCAGCTGTGGCTCGAGAGTGATCATCCAGCGAATGGAACAAAAGTCGAACGATGTATGCAGCATGACCATTTCGGATGATTAAAAATGGCTCCAAATTGAACATGAAATGAAGCAGGGAACAGTAAACAAAAAACAAGTAGGGTAACTTTTGCTCCCATAAGGAAACCTAACTAGGACTTAGTGTAACTTTTATTCAAGACTGGCACAGCCTTTTAAACTTGAATAAAGTCAGATAAATACGACGACGAACAATATAACAGTGGGGAAAAAAAAAACAAGCGCAAGCCAACAACCCCCCCCCCCACCCCCTTCCCCCCATCCCGTCATCACAGTAATGGAAATTATGAAGGGGGGGGGGGGGGGGGGGGGGACATAGAGTTAAGAAAATATAACATGAAAACTCTTCACTAGCTGCATGAGGAAACCATAGTAATTCCTATCGAAGGCAGATCTATTGTATTGCCTGCTCCTAGGCCTTTCGTCCGCTGGATCGAGGTTGAACGAACCGAGGTTGTTTGCATTTGTTTCTGTCTGTTTTGTGTTTTGACTTTTGATCTCCCTTGCATCCTTGGGTGGATGCTCAGGCGTAGGCTGAAAGATTGTCCCCTACATTTTATACTGTTTGCATAATGTCTTAGTTTTTCAGCAACTTTTTTCCTCCCACACTTTTCGTTTTGTTTCGTTTACTACTCTTCGCTGGCTGCTTTGGAAGTGCTGTTTGATTCTTTTTTGAACCCTTGGTGGTGAGAACACCACAGTATTATGGACTGTGGCCTGTCTCTATTTGACGCCAGGAGAACACGTACATCTAACCGTGTGTCCAAAATAAAGAAGATTGAATAGACAAAGACTTAGAAGTAAACAAAACAGACAAAGTGATTTTCGAGAGAAATCTGGGTCCTTTGAGCGGTTAGTGGTGAATGATGATTCTTAAAAGAAGTTTCTTGAAATTTGTTCTCATTGTCGCTGTTGATCTGAACTTGAGGTTTATTTGTTAATGTCTACTTTTACATTATATAACATTGTATCTGACTGAGTTTATTCACGTTTTAAAAGGTTGATAATAATCTTACACAAAAATTACTCAACTGTTTTATCAACGTGATTCCATACTGGACGTAAAATGTGTTGCTCGCAGAACACGAATGGCCAGTTTACGGTTTCGTTGTAGGTTTCTCGTGAACATTTCGTAGCGATTGGAATATGGTCATACCATAAATAATCAAACATTGAAAAAAAAAAATGGCTCGCTTAGAGGTAATACTGTGATAATAATCAAAGAGAAACATCTCGCAAGTTTACTTTCACTGTTGCGATCCTGATAGTGTGGGTGCTCACGTATATTTACGTTACCTGATAACGCTTTCAAACTTCAGATGTTTTTGTAACTTTCCTGAGTATTACCGAAAAAAAAAATGATTTGTTTTTTCTGTACCGGGTCTGATCCCCTATTTTTTTTTCAAATTAATAATCTCGGTCCTACCATAATAAATCATACATCCCCTAATCAAAAGGGTAACCGACTCAGGAGAGTGATCTGACTCCGCAGAGCCTTCGCTGCCTTCACATGACTTAGGAGATTGATGAGACTCTCTGCAAAGCCTTCACGTGACGTAGGACATTCATCAGACTCTGCAGAGCCTGCATGTGACGTAGAATCTTGACCAGAAACAACTGCAGAGTCGTGACTGCGTCCATGTGACGACGTGTGAGATTGATTGGACTCTGATTGCGAGTGGAAGGCGGCGACAGCAGTCGGAATCACTACTTGAACTGGAATCTGCAAGTCAACAAAGCCAAATATACATCATTGTTATGTAACATAATATAGTATATAACATGATGATGAAAAGGTATGCAATATTGTTTTAACCTGTCTTATGGAATGTCTTTTTACAAATGTACAATTACAAATACTAATTTGAAATGTTATCTTCGGTATTATGACAAATTATCAAACCCTTTACAGCAGACAGACGTCATTTCATGACAGACTGAGCACAGCGCAACGTCACTGCACTGTGGAAAGCACAAAACTGATAACTTTCGTGTTTATCATTCCGTCACCATTGTTATTCAGTTATACGTAAAGATAATGAACAAGTACACACACTGAATGCTTGCGACTTAAAACTCTAAACCGAAGTCTGAACCTAAAGATGAAAAGCAAAAACAAATCGCAGAAGATTAGGGCAAACGGCTTTCCAGATAATTTATTTCATTTAAAAAAAAACACAAAATGAAAGACACGTGCAAAGCAAAACAAGACTGACTCAAAAGGTCTAATAACCATATGCTGACAGCTGATGACATTTTCGGTGACATGAAATGAGCAAGCAACAGTTCTGGGTCATGTATCGTTTCTGTAAGTGTTCTATAAAATCACGTCTGGATCGTACGTGATATATTGGTGTGCTTGTGGAAACTAGTTTCCTTTACTGTTACTGTCTTGTTACATCGATATGCAGTTCTCCACTAACATCATTAACCCCTCTGCCTCAGACTGTGGGTATTGGGGACTGGCGTTCTTGAAACATGCTAGTAATGTATGCATGTCCTCCTCAGTCCAATGCACTAACAAGGATGTGTGTGTGTGTGTGTGTGTGTGTGTGTGGGGGGGGGGGGGGGGGGGGGGGGGGGGGGGGGGGGGGATGGGGGGGGGGCAGGGTATCTATCCCGCTTGGTTTTCCCACTGGCTGTCTTTATCCGACCCTATTCACAAGCTCAGGTTACTAATAACAACCAGGCCCCGTATTCACCGCGTGACTGCTCTGAAAAAACCTTTATACCTAATCGACATGTCTGAAGCGGGAAATGGGAGTCTTTGTGGCATGACAGCTGTGTGTAAATGAGAAGCAAAATCCGAGATCGACTGGAGAGAGAGTACGAGTGGATATTCATCGGTGAACTGTTCTCTGCCTCATTTCATTTTCAAATTTCCTTTCAATTAAATCGAGGTTACTTGTATTGGTTCCGCCCGGCTTTGTCTTTGTCTTTTGATCTCCCTTGCATCCTTGGGTGGATCCTCAGGTATAGGCTCAAAGATTGTCCCCTACATTTTATACTGTTTGCATAATGTCTTTAGTTTTTCAGCAACTTTTTTCCTCCCCATATTGTCGTTTTGTTTCGTTTACTACCCTTCGCTGGCTGCTTTGGGGGTGCTGTTGGATTTTTTTTTAACCCTTGGTGGCGAGAAACACCACAGTATTATGGACTGTGGTGTGTCTGTATTTGACGCCAGGAGCACAAACGGAACAAGTTGTGTTTGTAAATAAATTGTATTTTTCGAATAAAATTGAAATCGATGGAGCTAAAGAAAACGCTAAAAATAATGGAATAAAGAAAGTTGGAGCTAATAAAAATAATGAAAGTTCAAAAAACAATGTGCAGTTGAAGAAAGCACTAAGAGTAATACGCATGTTCATTTAAAATATGTAACAAGACTAATAAACACGATAACACACCTACGTAACACATGTGATGTGTCTGGTTTGTTTCACTGTATTAAAAAATGAGTGTAAACTATTCAAATTATTATGGTCTGGTTTTCTGCCGATTCGTTTACTTTATGCTACACGTTCTTAACTTTTGAAACAGATTCATCTGTAGTTAAAATCCAGTCTTCCGGGCCAGTGTATTGATGTTTGGCTGAAAGCACTGAACGATAGATCCAACAGTTTTTTATTTAATTTCTCGAGAATGAGATAGGGTCTATCCAAGTTCCTCGGATTTTATGAACTGAAAAACCGGCGACCTTCACGTTTCTTTTACCAAGGTTAATGTGTTGGTACTTTTTTTTTTTCCCCACATCATATCACTCGCACAGATATATATATAACCGCCCTATCTTCTTGCCGTCTCATCCTCTTCTGTCAATTTCATTTTTATCCTGCTTAAGATGATGGTGGTCGAAGTAATGGTTATTGTTAGTATTGCTCTTAAATAATTGTGGTTGCTTTTTTTGTCTCCCAACTCAATTTGTACCCGTTAATTTTTTTTTTTACACTTGGCCAGTGCTGGTGCTTGCGAAAAGTTTTTTTTAATATAAAAAATCGTAATATTGTAACTTATATATTTATAATAAAAACAGTAGGGTAGCTCTTGCTCTCTTAAGAAAACCTAATAGCACACAGAAACTTTTTTTTTTTCAAGATTATTAGCACAGCCTTTTTAAACTTGAATAAAGTCGGCCAAATTACAAAGACGAACAGTCTACTCTGTTAGGGTTTTTTTAGGGGGGAGCAAAAAGCTACCCTACTTGTTTAATTTTTCCTGCTCGCTGCCTCATTTTCATCTTCGTTCAATTAAATCGAAGCTATTTGTTTCTGTTCGTCTTTGTCTTTTGATCTCCCTTCCAACCTTGGGTGGATCCTCAAGTGTAGGCTCAAAGATTGTCCCCTACATTTTATACTGTTTTTGCTTAATGTCTTTAGTTTTTCGGCAACACTTTTTTTTCCTCCCCACACTTTTTCGTTTTGCTTCCTTACTTCCCTTCGCTGGCCGCTTTGGGGGATTCTTTTTTGAACCCTTGGTGGTGAGAACATCACAATATTATGAACTGTGGTGTGTCTCTATTTGACGCCAGGAGCACAAAACGATCAGCCGTGTCTTTCTGATGAGTCTGATCCAGTGGACGAAAGGCCTATGAGCAGGCAATACAAATAGATCTGCCTTCGCGAGGAATTACGATGGTTCCTCATTCAGCTAGTGAGGAGTTTTCACATTTATAATATATTTTGTTACTTTCATGTTCCCATTTTCGTCTACTGCTCCCTGCCTCATCTTATTTTCAAATATATATATATATATATATATATATATATATATATATATATATATATATATATATATATATTCATGCTTGTTGTGTGGCTTCAACTTTCTATCTTCCACACTGTCACATGTCGAAATTGACAACCACCAGACCATCCACTCCTACATCGCCTTCCTGCACAAATATACAACCCCCCCCCCCCCCCCGCCCCCCTTCCCCGGTTTTTTTCCCCTCCCCCTTCTTTCTTTTTCTCTCCCTTTGTCTCTCAAACGGCAGTGATGCGTACACTGCCGTCATCCCCCTCACTCTTACTGCAGTCGGTTTGACGCCTGTTCCCCCCCCCCCCTCTCTCTCTCTCTCTCTCTCTCTCTCTCTCTCTCTCTCTCTCTCTCCCTTCCCTCTTGCTTTTCTCATGAGCAGTGGTCGTCTCTGATTGAGACAGGATCATAGTGAGCTTGTTAACAACAACGAGTTTGATTTTTGGGGGTAGAATTTCCTGCTTTTGTGGAAAGATACTATATATATCATACTGATTCCGAAAAGTGGTAGAAGCAAGTTTAGTGAGGTACCGTTTGGATTTAATCATGTTAGAAAAAAAAAACAAACAAACAAACAAAAAAAAACAGCCGTCGGCGTCGTATAAACATTTGACGAGTTCCGGCGACCATACACAAAACAACCGCCAGACCGCTATTTCTAGAAATAGTTTGTTAATACATCTTCAAACAACTTTTCAGCATGGCTGAAGACACTGATGGCAGTGTCTCTACCTTCACCTTGCTAACTGCCTAACTGCAGCCTAACGACCTTGACAGTACAGGTTTTCTTGAAGCTTTGGACTCAATTTAGTTGGTGATTTTGATTCCTTTGCACTGTTGTGTTGTACTATCCACCTGCTGATGCATATACCTGCACTGCGTGTGCTACTTAGAGCGTGAAAACAGTTCTTATTTATCTTTTCTTTTGTTTTTTTTTTTACACAGGCAGAATCAACATAATATCAAAGACACTGCAATTCTTGTGGCAGTGTTTTGTTTAGATTCCTGCTTGGATTGTTTCATTGCGTAAACATTAATGTTAGTACCACGTGGGTTCTGAAAAAGAAAGGCTGGCGGTAAACACTTTTTTTTTGGGGGGGGGGTATTGTTTTAGATAAAATAGAGACAGGAAGTCTAGTGAAACTGTAATGGTGATTTCTTTTCATATAACAGTTTTTGCATGCATGTAACTGGTAGTCTTACAATCTCATAAACATAGATACATAGCTGCCGCATTCACCGTTTTACAGATCTTATCTCAAGACTCAACACTTCTTTGGTCTTTCTGGTTCTGTCCTTTCCTGGTTCTTTTCATATCTCTCTGATCGCACACAAACTGTTTCAGTGGAAGGTGTTAAGTCCCCACCAAGAGCTCTTCAGTTTGGTGTCCCTCAGGGATCTGTCCTGGGACCGGTTTTTGTTTGTGCTATACACCCAGCCTCTCTAAGCCATTATCAGCCAACACTCTCTCCTTCACCATAGCTTTTCAGATGACAACCAGCTGTATAGCTCTGTCAGCTCTCCTCTCTCTCTCAAGCATGCATTACCGATGTTAAATCATGGATGTACAATAACAAACTACAACTTAACGCAGGCAAAACTGAAATAATCCTCATTGCTTCAAAACACACTATTAGAACTCATTCTCTCCCTAGTTCCATAAATGTTGATGGAAACGAGATAGAGCTATCAGTATCTGTTCGTAACCTCGGCGTTACACTCGACCAAACTCTCTCTTTCAAACAAAATATCTCTAATGTAAGTCCTGCTACCTTGAACTTCGTAGAATTAGCTCAGTTCGCCGCTTCCTCACTGAAAATGCCCTGAAGACCCTAATCTGTGCTTTTGTCCTGTCTCGGTTTGTCTATTGTAACTCCCTCCTTGCCGGTTGTCCCTTAACACTCATCTCTAAACTTCAAAAAATTCAGAACAATGCCGCCCGTCTGATCTCCCGCTCCTCTAGATCTGATCACATATCACCAATTCTGTCATCCTTACACTGGCTTCCAGTTCAATCTTGCATTGACTTTAAAGTTCTCCTCCTGGTTTTCAAATCACTGAATAATCTGGCTCCCTCCTACCTCTCTGACCTCCTCCATCTCTATGTTCCGTCTCGCAACTTACGCTCATCCACCGATTCTCGTCTGCTTCGGCTTCCCCCTCCGCTCGCCTGAAAACTTCAGGCCAACGATCTTTCTCTTACCAGGCACCTGCTCTATGGAATAGTCTCCCTTCTTCCCTGCGCAACACGGACTCTTTAGAGACTTTTAAAACCTCCCTAGAGACACATGTTTTCCCTCGGACTGATTAATGATATTCACTTACCACTGTGCACGTGTTTGCTGATGTTGAACGCGCTCGTCTGTCTGTCTGTCTGTATGATTTTTTTTTCTTTTCCGCGGGTGTGTGTGTGTGTGTGTGTGTGTGTGTGTGTGTGTGTGTGTGTGTGTGTGTGTGTGTGTGTGTGTGTGTGTGTGTGTGTGTGTGTGTGTGTGTGTGTGTGTGTCCTCCATACACCCAAAGGGGTGACAGGATAATTAAATCTTGAATCTTGAATCTTGTGTGTGTGTGTGTGTGTGTGTGTGTGTGTGTGTGTGTGTGTGTGTGTGTGTGTGTGTGTGTGTGTGTGTGTGTGTGTGTGTGTGTGAATTACAATTATAATTTTATCATGTTTTTCTGTAATATGCGCTTTGGGGCTCTCACGAGATTAAAGCGCCTTATAAATATCCTTTTACATTACATTACATTACATTACATTACATTACATTACATTATATTACAGATCATTCTGGACACAAAAAGCTAAGAACTGTGCAAAACACTTGCATATGAATATGAGGCTACCACACATTTTGCATCCCCAAAAGACCGAGTTTTGTGACTGCAAAATCCTAGTACAACAAAAAACCTGGACTTAGGCCGTTCCATTTCTTAACAGGAGACACACTTTTCATGTACCCACAAGGTCCAGTACATCAAAATACGATATTCTTTTGATTACATTCTGAGGAAATTCTTTCCCATACAAACGTTTGCCAAAACCTGGTATCTTTGAGATACTGGTTTCTGGTTGTCCTCGCTCACGGTGCTTCAAGCTTACAAGTAAAAACCAAGCATCTTCAATAATAATGATAACAATAATGAATACTTATATAGCGCCTATTTTCGGCTAGAGACCAAGCTCTAAGCGCTTTACAATCCACGGTCGTTTTACACAACGGGCTGCCTACCTGGGTAGTGCCGACTGAAGAGCAGTCAGCTGGTGCTTCATTCAGTCGTTTCCCGTGACATCCAGTCAGTGTCGCTCAATATCGTTCACTCAGTTTTCTTACTTCCTTCATTCTTTCCAGTCACTTTGTTCTTGTTATCTCAACTGGTGGAAATTCTTTCAGAACGGTTTTGGTAAAACTTGGTACCTTTGAGATACTGGCTTATGGTTGTCCTTGATCATGGTACTTTCAGCTGTCGGAAATCAAGCATCTTATGAATGTATTGATTGT
>JADBJO010008295.1:45000-57500 GCA_016801955.1 Conus betulinus | reverse complement strand
GAGAGAGAGAGAGAGAGAGAGAGAGGGTGTGGTGGCACCCGGATCGGAACGAAGAAAAATACGTAGTTGATTCACGCTCACTCACCTTGTAATGTAAGGCCACCAGACAGAAAACCTTTTGGACTGGGATGCTTTTGAAGTTCCATTAAGAGAATTATCCCCACTCTGCAACTCCAGACCTCTGAGTATTGATTTGGTCAGGAAGACACTAACGGCACTCTGCCTTTACTGTCGAGTTTGTATAGCTGCTCTTATACTAGGTCTCAATCTGAACCAGGGGGGAAATGTGTCTTTCTTTTTTGCGTAGGTGATTATCAGTTTGCATCACATGGATGAACAGCGTTGAAGATGCGTTTCAGAGAGAGAGAGAGAGAGAGAGAGAGAGAGAGAGAGAGAGAGAGAGAGAGAGAGAGAGAGAGAGAGAGAAGACAGGGTGGTGACAGCAGCAGAAAGAGGGAGAGAGACAGACAGAGAAAAGACAGAGAGATACAGAGAGAGAGAGAGAGAGAGAGAGGGGGGGGGAGGGAGACACAGAGACAAAGACAGTGAGAGATAGAGAGACAGAGAGGCGGAGTTAGAGACTGAGATAGTGACATTTGCTGGATACTTTTATGTTGCTATTGGACCCCCCTATAAATGAGCAAGCATACTTCAGTCACATCTTAGAACTGCAGGATTGCTCTTCCAGCTTCTAGCAACTTAACTGTTGTAGGACCAAAGAACGTGTATTGACAATTTTCAACATCAGATAGTTCATTTCAACCAGTTGTGATAAATGGACTGACAATAGAAACTGTTGACTGTTTCAAACATCTTGGTATACACACATTGACCATAAGCTGTCTTTTAGTCAACATACTGACAGTATCTTAAAAAAAAGCGAATCAAAGGTTGTTTCTGTTGAGAAAATTACGTAGTTTTAATGTCAGTCAGCATGTACTGGAAATGGTATATGTAAGTTTAATACAAAGTCTAATGTCATTCAACATTACTGTCCAGTGCCCAGCCCCCACCCCCTCACACACACACACACACACACACACACACACACACACACACACACACACACACACACACACACACACACACGCTACGACCATCCTTTAATCCCATCGCATTTAAAGCTGAACGGACAACTACGATCTGTTCTTCCGCTGTCTGATTCTTTCTGCCATTCACTTCAGGGCTGACCGAGTATTCAGTCCTGTATAGCTGACGTTCCAATCACTTGCTGACCCCGGCACGTGATTGGAATGTCGCTATACAGGACTGAATACTCTCTCTCTCTCTCTCTCTCTCTCTCTCTCTCTCTCTCTCTCTCTCTCTCTCTCTCATAATCATCCTTGTCATCTCCCGTTTTGAATTACAGACCTCATCGCTCTGACGCCTCTTGTTTCCATTTGCGCAAAATAACTATCACATTATGGAATTGTGTCCAACTAGAAACCTGAGTGAAGACGATCAGTCAGCCTTCAGTGAATTTAAGGTCATGAATGGTTGGCTGAGATGCCGATGTCCATGTTGCCATTTTCTTTTCAGAGATGCTGTGCAATCACACCAGCTGTCGGTTTTGGGTCTGGCATGAAGATCCAGATATGGGAAGACTTGCAAGGCCCAAATTGTCCTCGAAGCCTTAATTGTCATAAAGCACAATTTGGATAGGTTTTAAACTTCTTTATTTTCCCCTTTGACTGCCTATCGATTTTGCATTTGTGGACAAAAGATAATTTCAGCTTAACCCCCCGTATAACAAACAAGATCAAGAACAGCACCAACAACAAGAACAACAACAATAATGGTAATGATGATAATGATAACAGTACTAGGAATGATAATAATGATAATGATGATGATGATCATGATAATAATAATAATAATAATAGTAATAACAAGAACAAGAACAAGAACAAGAACAGCAACAACAACAACAACAACAATAATAATAATAATAAAATGTTCACCTTTCGCCGCAAATCGCCTAAAGTTTTGCGCGGCGAACGCTGTGGGTATAGAGGAATGAAACCTTCCCATACGTCCTGGGTCTGCAAAGACCCATGCTTTACTGAAGGACTACAACCTTGCTTTACATCATGGGTCTCTAGAGACCCTTACTCCTACTATAAAAAGAAAGCCATGCCATGATTGTGTTTTCGGTTTCACGTTTATTTGTTGACACCCCCCCCCCCCCCCCCCCCCCCCCCCCCCCCCCCCCAAAAAAAAAAAAAAAAAAAAAAAAAAAAAAACACCACCACTGGTACAGACGTGTGAGCCACGCTTTATTGACACAGTCTTAAGATTTTGCAGAGATAGCTGAAAGACTGACTCGGTTATGAAAAGAAAATCAAGACTGGGGGTCATTTAATACCAAGACCAGCGGTGAAGGTTGAAATCAGTCAGTGGATTTACGTGATCCACCTGACAGACAGACAGACAGACAGACAGACAGACAAACCTACAGAAGCCAGAAACCATAAACTCCCAAGAGAAGGTAATAAAACGACTGATTGACATCAATCCCATTAGCATCCCCTGGCTCCTCCCTCCCTCCCGCCCCTGCCTCCCTCCTCTCACCTTCTCTGAGGAATTTCCCGCGAGCTCTTTATGTCTCTTCCAGCTGTCTTCCCGCCATCTCTGCTGGTAAAGGGGCAACAATTATCTGCTTCCGGCCGATCGCACAGCCGCTTTCCTCCTCCGCGATAATGGAGCAGGCCAGAAATAGTGCTGTGGAGGACAGACAGGTCGTGGCCTGTGACTCCCTGACCCCCAGGGCAGACCCCTGAACGACGCCACAGGATCAGGAGGAGGGTTGTCCATCGTCAGCACCAGTCCTGGACTATCGGCCTGGGTAGGTAGACGCTCCCCTCGGTCCAATTTCACCCTTGACCTAGAAGACCAGCGTTGATGAGCTTGCTGCTGGACAGGATTGAAGCGAGAAGGGAAAGGGGTGGGGGTTGGGAAAGGTGAGTGGCGGGGTGGGTATTGGACAGTGGATGAAAGGAGTGGGGGGTCTCTACGTATTAGTGATCACAGTGAGAGATGGTGTGATCAGCTAATGGCTTAGTATTCAGCCTTGTGAAGCTGTTCTGGACAGAGTGCACGTGTTAAGAAAACTGGACTCGAATTCCATTCCTTTTCTGTTCTGTTTTGTTCCGGTTTTGTCTCTCCTGCTTCGTGCTCTTCTTCTCTTCTCTTCTCTTCTCTTCTCTTCTCTTCTCTTCTCTTTCTTTTCCTTCTTTCTTTCTTTCTTTCTTTCTTTCTTTCTTTTTTTTTCCCTTCTTTCTTACAGTTTTGTTTTGCTTTGTTCCTGGATTTTACTTAGTGGCGCATTCCACAACTTCCACAATGGAATTACCAACCCTGAATTTTGAACTCTAACACACACACACACACACACACACACACACACACACACACACACACACACACACACACACACACACACACACACGTACTCAGAGAGAGAGAGAGAGAGAGGTGGGGACTGGACCTCTGGGCATGGGGAGCTTTAATCTAATGCTGATGGCCACGTCACTGTCTTCTGTGCAGCATTTACGCCTACCTCGTTCATTCTCTTCAAAGCATGAAAAAATATGAAACCTAAAATACATCAACAGACGCCTACCTCGCTCATTCTCTTCAAAGCATGAAAAAATATGAAACCTAAAATACATCAACAGACGCCTACCTCGCTCATTCTCTTCAAAGCATGAAAAAATATGAAACCTAAAATACATCAACAGAGAATCCCATCTTGTAACAGACGCCTACCTCGCTCATTCTCTTCAAAGCATGAAAAAATATGAAACCTAAAATACATCAACAGAGAATCCCATCTTGTAATTAATGCTTCAAAACGAACAACTGTACATGTTAGAGGAAAGTATAATACGCGCCCGTGTATGTGTGTGTGTGTGTGTGTGTGTGTGTGCGTGCGTGTGTGTGTGTGTGTGTGTGTGTGTGTGTGTGTGTGTGTGTGTGTGTGTGTGTGTGTGTGTGTGTGTGCGCGTGCGTGCGTGCGTGCGTGCGTGTATGTGTGTTGTGGTGTGTGTGTGTGTATGTGTGTGTGTGTGTGTGTGTGTGTGTGTGTGTGTGTGTCGGTGAGAGAGAGAGAGAGAGAGAAAGAGGAGAGAGAGAGAGAGAGAGAGAGAGAGAGAGAGAGAGAGAGAGAGAGAGAGAGAGATGCTATGGTTGCGAACATAACCCCCTTGACAACATTAAACTGCCATCATCGATCACTCCGGCTTGGTCTTGCATTTTGTTATCTGTTGCAGTCTTTGAGAGCATTTTGCGGTGCTTTTAGTTTTTGGCTTCTCTGATAACGCTTGTAATGCAGACGGTTTCTTTTTCTTGTTTCTTTTTTCTCGTCTTTTTCTTTTTATTAATCTTTTAAGAATATGGAACGATCCATTTACTGTTTTCTATTTCATAATTTCAAGTGCAATAAATTACACTTTTGAGGAGTGTGTGTGTGTGTGTGTGTGTGTGTGTGTGTGTGTGTGTGTGTGTGTGTGTGTGTGTTGTGTGTGTGCGCGCGCGCGCGCGCGTGTGTGTGTGTGTGTATACGTTCGTATGTAGGTACGTATGTTTGAGTGTGTGCATGTGCGCGTGTTTGATTGTGTGTGTGAGAGAGAGAGAGAGAGAGAGAGAGAGAGAGAGAGAGAGAGAGAGAGAGAGAGAGAGAGAGAGAGAGAGAGAGAGCGGGGCGTATGTGTCAGTTACTTTGTCCAGGTTTCTGAAGTATTCACTCCCCTCAGACAAGAAGACCACTATGTCTGCCTCAAAGAGCTTAATTAGGATTCCATCGGATGGTTTGCCCTCGTGAAGGACGAACCAATACGGACTGCTTCCTGTTAACAGCCAGTGACAGGAAAAAGACCAGACGAGGTGCAGGTGTGTGTGTGTGTGTGTGTGTGTGTGTGTGTGTGTGTGTGTGTGTGTGTGTGTGTGTGTGTGTGTGAGTCCATCCGTCCGTGGTCAAAATGTGTTCCACTCGCTCCAGACAAAACTACTGAGCCGATCTTTCTGACAAATTTGTAGGTATGTTCATTATGGGTCACGGATGATGCCCGATGTTTTTGTTTACCATTATAGCCGTTACTAACCGCTGTAACGGCCTGTAACGGTTTTTCTTCGTTATGGAATATCTCAGAAAGTACTAGGCCGATATTTGTGAAAATTAGCAGGTATGTTCATTAGGTGTCATGGATGATGCCCGATGTTTTAGTTTACCCCGTTATAGCCGTTACTAACGGCTGTAACGGCCTGTGACGGGTTTTTCTTCTTTATGGAATATCTCAGAAAGTACTAGGCCGATCTTTCTGCAAATATGTAGGCATGTTCATTATGGTTCATGGATGATGCCCGATGTTTTAGTGTACCGTTATAGATGTTACTGACGGACGGCTGTAACGGCCTGTAACGGTTTTTTTTCTTCTTTATGGAATACCTCAGAAAGTACTAGGCCGTACTTTGGAAAAAATTAGCAGGTATGTTCATTATGGGTCACGGATGATGCCCGATGTTTTTGTTTACCGTTATAGCCGATACTTACTGTAACGGCCCGTAACGGTTTTTTTCTTCTTTATGGAATATTTCGGAAAGTACTCGGCCGATCTTTGTGAGAATTAGCATGTATCTTCACTATGGGTTACGGATGATGCCCGATGTTTTGGTTTACCGTTATAGCCGTTACTAACGGCTATAACGGCCCCAAACGGTTTCTCTTCTTTATGGAATATCTCAGAAAGCACCTTGTCGATCTTTCTAAAAAATTTGTAGGCATGTTCATTATGGGTCACAGTTGATACCCGAAGTTTTAGTTTACCTTTATAGCCGTTACTAACGGCCCATAATGGTTTTCTTTTCTATGCAAAAAATCTCAGAAAGGTATTGGCCGATCTGTCTGAAAAGTTGTAAGTATGTTCATTATAGGGTACAGATGATGGCCGATGTTTATCAGAATAGTCATTACTAACGGTCTTTCCTCTTTATGGAATATCTCACGTGTATTCAGGATAAACTGGGAGTACGTTTATATGCTTTGCATCTTTTTTTTTTTTTTTTTTTTTTTTTTATTCCCATTTCGGCTTTCCACAGACTTTCCCGAGAAAATCAGCCGAGCACTGTTTGCGTGATCTTGTGTCGTACACATCCTGAATCTGCCCTGCAATCTGATACTACGCCATCGACTCGCCCGGCCCCAAATTAAACGTGTTTGTCCTGGAGCTACATTCTATTTTTGTACTCGCAGTTCTTATACAACAGGGAGTACTTTACGATGGGAACGAAGAAATGCTCTCTGTGTGTGTGTGTGTGTGTGTGTGTGTGTGTGTGTGTGTGTGTGTGTGTGTGTGTGTGTGTGTGTGTATGCGTGTCCGTCCGTCCGTCCGTGGTCAAAATGTGTTCCACTCGCTCCAGACAAAACTACTGCGGCGATCTTTCTGAAAATTTGTAGACATGTCCATTATGGGTCACGGATGATGCCTAATGTGTTATTTTACCGTTATGGCCGTTACTAACGGCCATAACGGCCAATAACGGTTTTTCGTTTCTTCATGGAATATCTCAGAAAGTACTTGGACGATCTCTCTGAAAATTTTGTAGGCATGTTTATTATGGGCCATGGATGATGCCCGATGTGTTTCTTTTTACCGTTATATCCGTTAATAACGGCTATAACGGCCCATAACGGTTTTTCTTCCTCATGGAATGTCTCAGGAAGTACTTTGCCGATCTTACTGAAAAATTGTAGGTATGTTCATTATGGGTCACGGATGATGCCCGATGTGTCATTTTACCCGTTATAGCCGTTACTAATGGCAATAACGGCCCATGACAGTTTTCTTTCTTTATGGAAAATCCCAGAAAGTACTTTGCCGATCTTTCTGAAAATTTGTAGTTATGTTCATAATGGATCACAGATGATGGCTGATGTTTACCAGAATAGCCGTTACTAACGGCCATAACGGCCCCAAACGGTTTTTCCTCTTTATGGAATATCTCATGTGTATTCAAGATAAACTGGGAGTATGTTTGTATCTTTGCATCTTGTTTCATTAAGATTTCGTTCAGATCTGTTCTTCTTTTTTTTTTTTTTTGCCTATTTTTTGAGAATGCACCTTGGGGTCGGCTGTGTCTTTTGCTGGATCGGCACAATGAATCCGCTCAAATTCAATGGTTTTGTGCTTAAGCTATACCCTATCTTTCCACCTAATTTCATTATAATCAGAACAGTGGCTTTTGCGTCATTTTGCTGAAAATAGAGGAGAAACCAACCAGCCAACAAGCAGAAGTGGGATAACTAAACTTGTCAGCAGAAAGAAGCGTAGATTAGTATGTGTGCTGGGAAAAAAACGAGCAAGTCGTAAGTCCAATAGTTCATATTTCCCACAGTTTGTTTCATGCGATTCTTAGAAAACTGGCGTTGAGGGAAAAAACTCCAGACATCTCACACCACGACAGGAAACAAGCTTAATCTTGCAGCACACCCCTAGAGGTGCGGGGAAGTGAAGTTAGCCCTGCACAGCCCTTTGGGGAACCACGTGAAGTGAACGCCTGCATCTGCATGCTGTAGAGGACAATACCCGCCCGCTCACCTGAGCCCAGGAAGTCAAAATGGTCAGGCTCAGAGCAGGGCAGTACCAACGCAAATTCCCACATCCACAGAGTCACATCGCCTGCATGGATAAATGACTCTGCGGCACTGGCCCGCAGACGCTAGCCCATACGTTCCGCTCCTGTGCTCGCCTTTTATAAGGCAGCAAACATTTTCCAGTCTCGTAAAGCTCTAGGTCAAATGAACCAACCAACCAACGAACAGACAGACAGACAGACAGACAAACAAAGAAACAAACAGAAACAAACAAACGAAAACAAAGAACCAAGCAGGCAAACAAAGGAATGGATCAGCATGGTCTCTGTGACAGACTTCAGAACGCCACCAGCACACAAAACTGGCTGTCAGCTGTATTCCTTGCTCCCTCGACCTCTCCCCACGTTCGTCTTTTTCTTTTTTTTTTCTTTTTTTTTTAATCTTTTTTTTATTTCTAGTTATTTTTTGTTGAAAGATAACATACCGGATATGATCAAACGTTTATCGCATTCTAATGTGTTTACTTCACCAAATTTTCCGCTTTAAAACTTCCGCCAGAGAGTTCATATTTTTACCTGCCTCCTTTTGTTTGCGTGTTTGGGAGTGTGTCAGCAAGATGACGAACAAACTGCTGAACCGATTTAAAAGAAAACTTGGAAAGCTGGAATGCGGTACATGGACGGTTCCATTAAATTTTGGTGCAGATCCGTCGTGCAGGTCTGGATAAGGAGTGATTTCAGAATCCGATCAGCAAGATTACACATGAACTTCTGAACCGACTTGAAAGGAATTTCTTGGAAAGATGAAATTTAACGAAACATGATGAATAGGTGGAATGTGGGTCAAGGTGATGAAATATGGGTACGGATCCGAATCCAGAATGTAATCAGCAAGATTCCACAAAACAAACAAATACAATAACAAAAGAAAAAACTGCTGAACTTAGGTTTAAAAAAAAAAGCTAGTGGAAGGATGGAACATGAACCAAGGATAAACCCATGAAAATGTGACGCATACTCCATGAAATTGTAGTGCATCTACTATATAAAGCTCAGTTTGTCTGTTTGTCTGTTCGCTTATACATGGCCACAGTTTTTAGGCCGGTCGCCACCAATTTGGTATCAAGTATCCTTGCTGTCCCACAAACAGCAACGTTGGGTCGGCGATTACGTAATGCATTGCGTCGTGACGCAATTTGCGTCCACAGACGCAAAACTGGACATCGGAACACGACGACAGACAAACTCACCGGGGCGAGACGGGGTCGAAGCGCGTGAGCGCTAGTACTCCATAAAAGTGTGGTGCTTACTCTAGGAAATCGTGGTGCATACGCATTGAAATTGTAGTTCACATGCCGCTAGTGCAGAATCAGACTATAGGGCTGATCTAAGATCTATTCGATCAATTGGAGGACTGAGCTCTCCCGAGAGCCCTTCTTGGTTTTATTTCATAATACTTCTCTTTTCTCTCTCCTTTATGTGTAACAAGTTCGTGAGAATGATTTCAAGTGAAGATTTTTCTTCTTGTTTGTGAGCAATATTCTTCCACCAGTAAAACAGAGTGATCCCAGATGACAGAGGCACAGAGACAGTAACACACACACACACACACACACACACACACACACACACACACACACACACACACACACACACACACACAAAACACCAACAGAGAGGGAGAGAAAGATCACGAACCAGCCGTGAATTACACCTTAAGTATCCAGTTGTTGTCTCCCCTGAGGCGTCTCCGTGAGATGCTTGAGACAGTGGGCCTGTCTGGACGCAGGATGAGAATGGATTTCTCCTCCGTGTTTCATTAGCGCCACCGTCTGCAGACGTCTGGGGAAGAACGCGTCACTGAGTGCGGTGCCATTGCGATAAGTGGTTTAGCTTTGATGGGTGTTTCTTTCTTATTGTCTTCTTTCCCACTTTCTGGTGGTGTCACAGTATCGATGTATCATTGTACGATTTTGTTGTCATGACAGATTTCCCTGTGTTTGAAATTCGGGTTAACCTCCCTTCGAAGAGTGCCTCTCCGAAGTAGTCGTCACCCGATATTTTTTTTCTTATATCTCTGAGGTCCAATCTCTCTCTCTCTCTCTCTCTCTCTCTCTCTCTCTCTCTCTCTCTCTCACACACACACACACACACACACACACACACACACACACACACACACACACACACACCACACACAGAGAGAGAGAGAGAGAGAGAGAGAGAGAGAGAGAGAGTTTATTGTCGATAGCATCATAGCCCTGGGAGTGAAATTAAACGATAATAAGCGCATATCAGTCCTACACAAACCACACACACACATGCACACGAACGCGCGCGCGCGCGCACACACACACACACACACACACACACACACACACACACACCACACACACACACAACACACACACACACACACGCAGGCACGCACGCACGCACGCACACACACGCGCGGGCGCGCGCTCACACGCAAAACAGGCGCACGCTCGTACGCACGTGCGTGCAATCAAACATACATACATATACACACGCCACATACCTGCGTGCACACACACACACACACACACACACACACACACACACACACACACACACACACACACACACACACACACACTCACACACACACAGGACGCGCGCGCGCGCGAACGCACGCACTCACGCATGCACACACGCACGCACGCACACACACACACACACACTCTCTCTCTCTCTCTCTCTCTCTCTCTCTCTCTCTCTCTCTCTCCTTCTCTCTCACGCATTCATACTCGCATGCACGCACGCACGCTGGCACACACACACACACCACACACACACACACACACACACACACACACACACACACACACACACACACACACACACATTTTGCGTGGAATTTGAGAAGATAAGTGATTGCTCGTTCTTTCGTTTTCATTGTCCTGGACGTTGTTTATCTTGCCTGAAGTAGACCTCAGAGTTCGAAACGCGTCGTGTTTTGTCCTGTAATTTGTCCCTATTATCTGGCGGATTTATTTTAAAGTCCATTTACAATGTAGAGGCAGTAGAGTATTCCAAACAACCACCGTAGTAGTACATCAAGCTAGATTTAGTAATGCCAACCCGTGGTAGGAGCACCTTAATCCAGTTAACACTGCGTATGAGAGTCGTTTCCAAATTTGTTCTTCAGAGATGATGGGGCATGATTGGACACTATAAACTTAACCATGAAAATGGCTTTGTTATAGGTGAATTTCCATTTTAATCAAAGACAATACGTCTACACGTTCATAATAAGAAAGAGTTACGATTGATGATTTCAGAAAAAAATAATTCAACATGCCGTCTATGAAGACTGAAGAGCGGTTTTAACAGGTTATCACCGGCCGAATCCCAAAATGTAGAAGACTATTTGAAGAGGGATTCAGTATAGGAAACAAACAGCTTTCGACAATGTTAGTTTGAGAAATGTTTAAGATTTGAAAGCTAGGGAACTTTTTGAGACAGAAGTGTGCAGAGTATTATTATATGAAAAGAGCGTGATAGATTAATGTCTACAATGCACCAAGAACTTTATGATGTACAAAGAGACGGAGAATTTTTAGAGATATTTTGAACTGTTTTGTCTGATGGTTATCATCAATTATTTAGTTGCAAAGTGAAGCAAGTGCAGGCAGAAATCTAAACAAATTTGTAACTTATTGCTAAAACTCCACCGCCACCGCCCCGCTCCCCCCCCCCCCCCCCCCCCCCACCCCCCCCCCCCCCCCCCCCCCCCAAAAAAAAAAAAAAAAAAAAAAAAAAGTTGACAAACAAATCACAAGACAAAAGACGACGCGCTCGACCTCTTGGGTCTTCTTCAGGCAAGAAAACACAACACTCAGGTCAAAGAAAATTAACGAGCAGTCACTTATCTTCAGTGTAAGATGGGCACCGTGTGTTTTATCTTGCAATAATTTTTTTCAAATCAAATATGTAGTTTTCTGAGAATGGAGTTGCATGAGATTGAATTCATACCATTTCATTAATTTGTTTATACTTTCTTGTAAAGCGGCAAGCACGTTATCTATTTTCACATGAGTAGTATGTATAGCAGTGTCGTCAGCGAACATTACACATAAACTGTCACTGAATCAAGGTAAATTGTTTATTTATCTATAGAAAATAAAACAGTTTAGTGTAACGATCCCTGAAGGACACCGTGACAAATAGATAATCCAGAAGATACATATCCATTTGTTGAAAACCGTTTGCTTTCAAAATGAAAGAAATGAAGACAGGAGGTCCAGCAAATTTTCACATAACTCATGTAACCTCAGCTTTTTAAGAAGATCGTGATTAATACCATCAAAAGCTTTCATCAACTCTACCATAAAACGCTTGTAATGTTATCATTATTTATATTAGTAAGCAATTGATCTACTAGATTTGTTAATGCCATTTGGCAAGAGAGGTTTGCCCTAAGACCAGACTGGTTTTTATGAAAGAAACTGAAAGCATTTAAAAAAAAGTATGTTTGTTTATATGATATTCCAATGGTTTAATTAGTACAGACAAAATAGAAATCGGCGTGTTGTTTGAGGGATCAGTGTAATCACATGTTTTGTGGATTGGTATTACACTAGCAACCTCAAAAGCCTTGAGCAAATGACTTTTCCTTATGCAGAGATTGTAAACATGAGTACGACTTTGGATAGTTATAAGGGTTAAAAGTTTGATTATTTCCCTGTCAATGTTATCTAGTTGCAAAGTGAGACGACTGCAGGCAGAAATCTAAACAAACCTTAAATAAATGTCAGCGAACCGCCCAGAGAAACGTGAACAAACGAGTCACAAGACAAAACACAACGCGTTTCGACCTCTTAGGTCTTCTTCAGGTGAGACACAGACAAAAAAAAATAACGAAAATTCACTTAGCTTTGATCGCTTCA
>JADBJO010008295.1:37500-40000 GCA_016801955.1 Conus betulinus | reverse complement strand
GAACAGTGCCCCCTAAGCAAACAAATGCCTTTACAATAATATTGTATACCAAGCTACTGTAACATCAGAAAAATGAAAAAGAAAAATATATAGGGATTACTGAAAACCACTTTAAAAACTAGATACGCAAACCACAAACAGTCATTCAAAAGAAAAGAAAAATACAAAAACCAAACGGAACTGAGTAAATACATTTGGAGACTTAAAGATAAAAAAAATAAACTACAGCATATCATGGAAAATCATAAAAAGAGCAACACCGTACAACAATATTTTTTTTAAATGCAACTTATGTTCCACAGAAAAAAATGGTTAATACTATGTAAACCCTATTTAGCAACTTTGAATATAACACCGATAGCGCGCCCCAAAAAACATCCTTAAGAGATGAATGAAAGCTGACCCATATATATATATATATATATATATATATATATATATATATATTTATTTTTTCACACAGAGTCCCCATTCATGATCATACCAACAGACAGAGGAACAAACTACAAAACACAGAGATGATTGTGAACCTGGAAGTGCTTGCTGCCTAAAAAAAATAAGTTTCAAGGTTGGACGAGACATACAACAGAACTGGACTGTCTAACATTGAGTGCAAGAGAGTTCCAAAGCTGGGGTTCATAAACAGAGGAGAACGAAAGCCAAGGGATTCATATTGGTTTTGGCTGAAGAATTCGTGGGCCAGATGAACAATAGCAATGACTCTGTCCTTGCTTCCCTTAAACTCTTTGCAGCGCTAAAAGACTCAAGGCTCTCTACCCTGGAGGGGCATAGGCCATCCACAACCGCCCGCCATTGTCCACGGTCCCGGGCGATCCGCTCCAGCTCCCCCCAGGAGCAGCCGGTCTGCCTGGCGTCTGCCTCCAGGTCCCTTCTCCAGGAGTTCTTGGGCCGGCCTCTCTTTCTCTTCCCCTGAGGGTTCCAGGTCAGGGCCTGGCGAGTGATGTTGGTCGGTGGTTTCCTCAGGGTGTGTCCAATCCATCGCCATCTTCTTCTCTGATCTCTTCTTCTGCTGGCACTTGGTTGGTTCTTTCCCAGAGATCTGTGTTGCTGATGGTAACTGGCCAGTGGATCTTCAGTATTCCGCGTAGGCAGGAATTTATGAACGTTTGCACTTTCTTAATAGTGGTCTTTGTTGTTCGCCATGTCTCTGCCCCATAAAACAGTACAGATTTGACATTGGAGTTGAACAGGCGGATTTTGGTGCAAGGTGAAATGAGGTGAGATCGCCAAATGTTCTTCAGGGCTTTGTAAGATGCTCTTGCCTTTCTGATGCGGGTCTTCACGTCTGCATCTGTTCCTCCCTGCTGGTTGATCACGCTCCCAAGGTACGTGAAAGACTTGACCTCCTCTAAGTTGTTGTCCCCCAACTTCACTGCCTCTGTGCTGGAGGCGTTGATCTTCAGTATCTTGGTCTTGTCAGGATGGATGTGAAGGCCGACTGGGAGGAGTGGGAGGGGAGGCCAGGCTTGTGGTCTTGTTTTGCATCTGTTGCCGATTGTGGGAGAGCAGAGCGAGGTCGTCGGCGAAGTCTAAATCGTCCAATTGAGTCCAGAGGGTCCACTGGATGCCGTCCCTCTGTCCATCCGTCGTCCGCCTCATCACCCAGTCGATGGCGAGGAGGAACAGGAACGGCGACAGAAGGCATCCCTGGCGTACGCCGGTCCTTACGTCGAAGCGACGTGTTAACTGGCCTCCATGAACGACCTGACAAGCCATCCCTCGTACGACTCCTTGATGATTCGTGTCAGTTTGGCTGGGATCCCGTAGAGTCGGAGGAGCTGCCACAGGGTGTCACGGTGGAGACTGTCAAAAGCCTTGCGGAAGTCCACGAAGTTGACGTACAGCGAGGAATTCCACTCCAGGGACTGCTCGACAATGATATGTAGCGTGGCGATCTGGTCGATACAGGATCTGTCCTGCCTGAAGCCCGCCTGGTGGTCCCGGAGCCTGACGTCCACTGCGTCCCTCATCCTCTCCAACAGGATCCTGTTGAACACCTTCCCTGGCACTGATAGTAGTGTGATGCCTCTATAGTTCTCACAGCTGCTGAGGTCTCCCTTCTTTGGTAGCTTGATGATGTGTCCATCTTTCCAGTCTGTTGGTATTTCTTCATTTTCCCAGATCTTCTCAAAGAGCGGTAGTAGCATGTCGGCTGTTGTCTCTACGTCCGTCTTGAGGGCTTCTGCAGGAATTCCATCTGGGCCGGCTGCCTTGCCGTTCTTCATCTTCTTGATGGCGCGGATGATCTCGTCTCTTGTTGGTGGTTCGCAGTTTATTTCAATGTTGGAGTCTGCTTCAGCGATGTTTGAGGGTTTTCGGGTGCTGGTCTGTTGAGAAGTTCCTCAAAGTGTTCCGCCCCCATCTCTCAAGCTGTTGTTCCGAGTCTGTGATGGTTTGTCCCTGCTTGTCTTTGACCGGTCGTTCTGGTCTGCAGTACTTGCCTGCAAGCTTCTTGGTTATCATATACAGTTCTTTCATA
>JADBJO010008295.1:17500-30000 GCA_016801955.1 Conus betulinus | reverse complement strand
TACATGAAACATTCTGACACTAACTACCATTGTCTAGTCTTCCCCTGGATTCCTGAACCACTCCTTAAAGGCAACACAACCATCCGATTTTGCGCTTCCAAAAGGTTCAGTGAAACAGCATACCTTGCTGATTTGAGAATTGCCCAATTTCAATCAATTTGTTATCATCATGTTGACGTCAGTGAAACGCTTTCGTTCCGGTGCGACGAATTCTTTACCGTCATAAAGAAGCACACACCATTCCACCTAAAAAGAGGTAAACATCGCCAGACGAGCCTGTGGTATTCCCCAGGACTACTGCAAGAAAACATTCTTCGTGACTAACTGAAAGAAGCCAATTTATCTGACAGCACAAACAGCGGAGAAATTTGGGTACAACTTGAAGTTAAAAAAAGTCGAAACAAAATGCCTCAGTGAAATGTTATAGATAAAAAAAGAAAATCACAGCGACTGTTTGGAGGGGCTAAGACTACTAATTCTTACACAAAACATACATTTTGACAACATTCAGCAACAAACATTACTCCTGGTACTTTTTATCCCACACTCGTTGTCATAAAGTTATTAATCCAAGTTCAAATGCTATGGAGGGATCTAATAAATATCATATATATGGCCCTCTTTTGCAATATGATTGTGGAAACCAAAACTTGGATCCAACTATTCAATCCTCATTTCCCCTTCTTGCTATGCACGAAGAAAAAATGCCATAGCATATAAACAAAACGTTCATGGTTCTGATAGCATATCTGCATTTTTAGGGTATTGAATCCCTAAAATACACGTGCAATTTATCAATTGAAGCTAATGGTCTTCCCCAAGCGTTCAAAAATGCTAACGCGATCCACGTTCCACAGTCAAATAATCCGTCAGATCCAAATAATTTCAGACTTATACTCTGACTACCAGTTCTATTCAAACACTTCAAAAGGTATATACGCAAGCACATATATCAGTTCAGGGGAAGAAAAATAATACACGCTATCGCGATGGATTCTGCAAAAGAAAGTCTCAAGATCAGAGAATTAACAGGACACACACAAACCAACAGACAAGGACTGGGGGTGACCAAAAACTGAATGGTGATCAAAGGACAAAGGAAAAGCCAAAGAGAGACATGATGATTCAGGAGATGAGAAAACCAAAAAAAAAAGACTAAAAAAAAAAACCAGTCCAGCAGAGCCAGCAAGGGCAATGGACAACGTGGGAGAACGCACTCCAAAGAAGTCTCACTTGAAACGACATTTGGCGCATGGCACCTCTCAGGATCAGCTTCATTCTCAGATCTGCATATGACCTTCTGCCCACAAATGCAAACCTGGTGATGTGGGGAAAAAAAACAGACGATCCTGCATGCCCCCTCTGCCATGAAAAAACAAACAGTGGAGCATGTCCTAAGCTCATGTAAAGTAGCCCTGGCTCAAGGAAGGTACACATGGAGGCACAACCAAGTGCTCAAAGAGATTGTACGAGCAGTGGGCTAGTACCAACACCACAAAAGGGAAAATCAGGACTCCAAAAGCACCCGCAACATTCTTCACGGCAGGGGGTAGCAAATCATGGCCAAGAACAATAGTACCACTCGGAACATCCAGGCAGAGTCTGCCGGACGAGGCAGATGACTGGAGTGCACTGTAGACCTCCCAGAATGGATGGGTCACCCCCAGAGATCATCAGCGAGAGTGGCATGAGACCAGACATAGTAGTCCACTCTCAGTCAACTAAGCAGCTGATCATGATCGAGCTCACGGTGCCATATGAGAACAGAATGGAGGCAGCTCAAATCTGCAAGGCTGAAAAGTATGCTGATCGGGCAAACAGCCTGAGGAGAGAAGGCTATCAGGTCAAAGTCCTTACTGCAGAAATTGGAGCTAAGGGGTTTGTAGGAACGTCTGCATACAGCCTCATGAAGCAGCTCTCGGTTGCAGGGAGGGAAAAAAAACCAGAGTCCTGAAAGCAATGGCAGAAGCAGCAGAGAGGTGTTCAAGCTGGATCTGGTCAAGGAGGAACAAAAGTGAACTTCATCAGGCTTAAATTTCCCTACAAATATCAAGTGCCCCAGTGCAAGAGGGACATCCGGAGTCATGAACCGGGTGTGGTCCAACCCCCCTAGAGTGTCAGGAGATAAGGGCCGAAACACTTGCTTGAAGGGGGCTTCTCTTCTGAGGACTGCTGCCACGCTCTCCACGAGTTTCTTTCTACTATCACCCATTCCAGTTTAGGTTTTGATCTAATCGCTCCTACCACACAGCATTATCACGAATGTCACGTGGCTTTGAAACGGAACCATTTAAAATGACAAGAGTTATTTTCTCTTGACTTAAAAAAAAGACTTTTGATCTTGTTGATCATTCCATGCCCTTACGGAAACTATCATTCAAATAATTCCTCAACAGTCTCGTTTTTCAATCATACTAAAATAAAATGACTCGTTTTTAATAGCAAAACATCCTCTGCAGACTTTGTCAGAAATGGAGTTTAACAAAGTTTGATATTAGGCCGTTTTCTATTTTGTATTTTCATTGATGATCTAATATTATCCACATGGAACAGAAAATTTACAAAAGACTTTTTTTTAATTGACGACTTATTACTTAAAGCCAGTTGAAGCGATCCACAAAAAAATGGAAACATCTCTCCAAGACAACCTATTGAGATGTTAGTCTGGTGTCATTTAAACTCAGCGGTTATACACCCGGCCAAAAGTACATCTTTACTTATAGCTACCCTCTCAAAAATGGAAATACCAAGTAGCTCTTCCTTGCCTGACTTTTTTTTAAATGGCACTGATACTCAACAAGTAGATGTGCATCGTGTTTTCGGTGTAATGACTGATAAAAAAAAATCAAAATGACAATCTGACCTCGACGTTTATGTAAAATCACCTTAAAAAAGTTTTTTTTTTTCTCTTATCTGAACATAAGTGATACGTCAACAATACCGTACTTATTTCTTTTAAAGCGCATTCAGTGTGATATCTCATGTACGCTTCAGCAATTTACGGGCAGCTAATCTACTCCTTCCAGCTGACCCTGTAATAACAGATGAAAGAAGAAAAGCACTAAACATACACCCTCTGAATAAATGACTTGAATCCAACAACCTATCATTTAAGTCTAAAATTTCCACATTTATCATGCCATGTCAGACAAAATTAATGCGATTTCACAAAACTAACCAGCAGTTCTGGTTTGAAGAAATTCGTTGTAATTCATTCACCCATCGGTCATAACAAAACAAGCGTATCCTCGTCTGTGCCATATGTCTGGAACTCACTTCCAACTAGTCTAGAAATACGAATTTCCGATTCTTTTGTACAAATTATGATGAAGCTGAAGAAGAGGAAAGAAAGTGAGAGAAAAAAAGGGGGAAATGGGAGAGTGGAAAAAGGAGAAGACAGGTCACTTAGAGAAGATCCCAACCCAGGCAACAGAGCAATAAGATGTTTTCTTTTAAACAAACACATCATGTCGGACATCGGAAATTGCAAAATAATCCCAAGTTACAGAACAGATTATTCGACGGCAATATTGAAGTGTAAGAACAGTGCCGAAGACAAAGGTAGTAATATTTGGAAATAAAATTGTTCTTGGCTAAAAGACTCCAAGTATGTTACTGAATTTAGAAGTGTCGTCAAAGAAACAATAAAAGAGTATACAGTGGCCTATGATGATAATCTAGTGTTTGACCAAACATATTTGAGGCAATTACAATTTACGTTACAGCAACTATATCTTGACGTTTTATTGATGAAACTTCGGTCAAAAACTATATGATATTTCATTCGAAAAAAAAAAAAAAAACAAACAAAAAAGATACCCATACAAGAAATCCATGCATTAGTGAGAAAAAGAAACATTTTTGGACGATGTAAAAGAACTTAAATCGAAGAATAAAAAGTAACAAGTCACTGAATGGAAGAGAATGGAAGGTGTTTTGAAAGGGTCTAGTGATTGGTGGATTTCTCACAGTGAAAAGATTACAGATTGCTTTCGTGGTCTAGAGAAGCGAAATAATGTCAGTAGGGAAATGATTTAGCTGAGGCATGGAAGCGCTTGTACAAATACCAAAGACAATTAGGTGAAGTGAATGACATCTACTCTCAGTTCTGTAAGAGAAATCAAGAGGAAGAATATAACATCAACGAGCTCGTGGAAGAGTTTCCCAAATTTGACCACGATGTTTTAGTCACCTTAGAAGGCAAAATAACATCAGAAGAAGTAGCCGCACCACTTAGAAAAAATGAGAACAATCCAAGAAACAGCGGATTCACCTGTGATTTTTAAAAATCGTCTGGAAACAAATCGGAATGTTTGTAGTCAGGTCACTTAATGATTATATGGAAAAGAAATATCTGTGACTCAGAAAAAAGGAATTATAGTACGCATCCCCAAACCAGATAAACTTTAAAAATGCATCGAAAAATGGCAGACTATCACAGTATTGAATGTTGTATGTATAACTCGGTCAGCATGCATAGCACCCAGAATAAAATCAATTCTGCTTAGTTTAATCAATGAAGACCAAACAGGATTTACTCGTGGAAGATGTATTGGAGACAGAATTAGACTTATATACGATTGAATGTGTCATTTAGATAAAGAAAATCTTCCAAGGTTGCTGTTATGTGTTGACTTCGAAAAAGCATTTGATACCATACATTGGAATTTTTTTAAGTTCAAGGTACTTAAGGCCTGTGGCTTTGGAGATAATATTTCTCATTGGATTGAAGCGTTATACAGAAACACTAAGCCCACTGTTATCATAAATGGACAAGCATCAAATTGGTTAAAAATCAATTGAAGTTCTAGACAGGGTGATCCTACCTCACCGTATTAATTCAATTTATGTGTCCTTTTTTTCGGCGAACATGATCAGACAAGAGAAAAAATCAAGGGAATGTGTATAGATCATCTCGAACATCAAATTGCACAATCTGCTGATCACACACCCTCTTAACAAAATGGAGATCGATTTTCTTTTGAAGAAACTATTAAAAATCTTGAAAAAATTTTGGAATGTGCAATCTGCTGACGACACACCCTCTTAAGATAATGCAGAGTGATTGCTTTTTTTTTTTTTTTTTTTTTTTTTTTTTGAAGAAACTATTAAAAATCTTGGAAATTTTTTTGGAATATGAATCGTGAGAAGACATCTGCTATCTGGCTACGGCGGTCAACGAAGAAGTATATGCCACATCTCAGGATGGAAGGGAATCCTCTGAAGTGTACGATATTAGAATATAGCTCACAACAAAGCTCACAGACTGCACAGAAACAGACATAACGTTTACGGAAAAGTTCTCAGGAGTAAAGCAGGTCTGCAGAGTTTGGGTCAAAAGAATTCTAACAACACAAGGAAGAATAGCAATTTTGAAATGTAAGCATTAAAAAACGTGTATTTATGGACAGTTCTACCCGAATCCCACTGGACGAATTCTTGGGGATTGAGACTTCTCTTCCTGAAGTTCGTATGGAAAAAAAAAAAAATTAGAAGAGATTGCACGAAAAAAATAGGTGAGAGAGGCTGGATTTCCAGATTGAAACTGTTTTATGCGAGCCTTCAAATCAGAATGGATGAGAAAAGTAAAGACGACAAAGCATAAACGGAAAGTGATTGCAACTTTTTTTTGTACCCATACGTACAAAAACTAGGTAAACTCAGACTGAATCGCCTGTTGACTCAGAACGAGCTAAACCTATTTTGGAACGACACGTTTCGGGCTTTGTAAAATATTTTTCAATAAAGTTAATCCCTCAAACACGTCTGAAACTCTAACAGATTCATTAGTTTTCAGCGACAGAATAACTTAAAATAGCATGCCATTAAACGAGAATAATTGGATGATTAAAAAATGCGTGTAATATTCGAGACTTGTGCAAGGAAGATGGTCCTTATTTGACCTATGCTAAACTTATCGGCAGGTACTGCTTACGAACAAACCTTTTAAGTTATGGAGCACTAACAAAAAGAATTAAAGTCCGTTTGAACACACTGAGCATTCGTGTGGGAAACCAAAGAAAAATCTAAAGATTCCAAAACGTGAGAATCTTGAATTCGGTGAAAATGGGAGCACGATTACATTATATCTTTGGGGCGACAGTTAAAAATACTGTCATAAATGGAATATGCACTGAATTAAGAAATCAACTTGCAAAAAGCTTGTAACTAATGCAAAAGACTCATGAAACAAAGTTGAAGTGGTTTCAGATCAGATAAATTCATAGAATCCTAAAAAAAAAATGTAATATTATCGAGCACAGGTATTGAAGCTGATAACAAATGTACATTTTGCCAGCAAGTGAAAGACAACAGAGAACATATGTTCTGGAGGTGTGTACATGTAAATGCTTTTTAGGAACGATTTGAACAAATAATTTAAAATACGTTTATGCATATAACCATTTTCTTTTTAAATCAGAAAATAATACCTTTTGGACACGACATGTATTTTAGATGTGAAAGAGTGTTAGACTTCTCCCTTATGTTGACTGAATTTTACATTTACAAATACATATTTAAAAATCAAGTTCCTCATGTAGATGCGTTCATTAAATTATTGAATGAGCGGTATGAAATTAAAAAAAAAAAAGTACATCGCTTTTTCTCTTAACTTAAACACGGGAAATTTTAACACTGACTGGCATTAATATAAAGACTTAATTGAACATGAGGAATGTAAAATCAAAAATATACAATCCATCTAAATAAACAATTGACAATAAAAAGAAACACTCAGTGTCAGTCAAAAGTGTATAATCGCAACGTACTTGTAAACCTTAAAAAACACTTCTTGGTACTCTAAGACACCGTCAATATGTAATAATATGTATTTTTTGTAGGAATGCTGCCAGCTATTCATGTTTTCTTTTGTGTGTATATGTGTTTTTTTTTTTGTTGTTGTTGCTCTTTTCCTGATTTTTATGTTCTTGTGTCCGAGTTTAGTTTTAGGTTTCCCAATTTTTCATTTCTGAAAGTTTAGAATGATCTGTATAGGAACGTGAAAAGAAATGAATGTGTAATGACAAAATATAGAGTGGAAGAAGGAGAAACAATTGAGGAGGAGGAGGAGGAGAAGGAGAAGAAGAAGAAGAAGAAGAAGAGACAGACAGACAGACAGACAGACAAGCAGACAGACAGAGACAGACAGACAGACAGACAGACAGACAGACAGACAGAGACAGACGAAAGACATAGGATGAAACAAAAACGAACCAAAGATATATGCTGTTTTCCACATTACATAAAGTCATTTGTAAGTCAGTCAATCATCATGGCGCAGAGCGGTCCATCTATGGAAATGTTCTTATAACAGCTAGAGGAAAAAAAAGAAAAAAAAAAAACTACGAAGAGGACGAGAAATAATCAATGAGGCCCAAAATAAGAAAAGCAATATTTGTCATTCTTGATCGAACAAGAAAATGTTAACATCCAGGGGGATGAAAAACATCGGGAAGTAGGTCAGTAAGGACATCACCCCGCCCTCGGCCCATCCTTATCCCCGGTCCATCCTTCCCATTCTTCACCCCTCCTCGGCCCAGCAGATCGTTTAAAACATAATCCAGCATTCAGAGAAAGGATCATCACTGTCATTACAGCAACTTTTAAGGAGATGCTCAGACAGTCGGAACGTTGTTCGAGTCTGGCATGCCAGCGTTGGGCTCTTAATTCCCCTGTTTGCTGTGACTGTAAGATAGTTTCTCTTCTGCCTTTATTGTCTTCGATTGTTTCGTTTTTACTGTAGTCTATGCATGCAAGTCTTGTGCAAAGCTTGAAACAGGTACCAAAGCACACACACACACACACACACACACACACACACACACACACACACACACACACACACACATCTATCTTTTATTTCTTCTATCTATCTATCTATCTATCTATCTATCTATCTATCTATCTATCTATCTATCTATATATGTATCTATCGTGTGTGTGTGTGTGTGTGTGTGTGTGTGTGTGTGAGAGAGAGAGAGAGAGAGAGAGAGAGAGAGAGTGAGTGTGAGTGCGTGTTTGTGTGTGTGTGTGTGTGTGTGTGTGTGTGTGTGTGTGTGTGTGTGTGTGTGTGTGTGCGTACTTTGGAAGTATATATTTATAGCATTAGAACCACATACGTCACAATCAGTTACATTCCGAATACAAACCATTGATACTGTTCGCAGTCACGTTTATCCACCCAAATTCCCAAATAATGCATTGAAGCTGTACCAAACAACAGACATGCTTCCAAGACAATCAAAAATTCTGTTCGTTCCACTATTCATCAGTCATGGTTTGGTACAATCCTTTACCCCTGTCACCAATGTTGTCCAGCAATCCTATCATCAATCGAATTAACTGATTCCATCCCACCACAGTCCATCAATCCTGCTACAAATACAATCCAATTATCTTGTTCCCTGCACTTCACAATAGGTTTTGTTCCCTAAACAATCCATTGCATCTGTTCCCACCAAGATCCACGGATCGTATTCCTAACATATGGCATCAGTTCTGTTCCCAACACAACCCACCTGTCCTGTTCCAAACACAATCCAGATACCCTGTTCCTGACACAATCCATCAGTCTTTTATTCAGCACAATCGAACAATCATGTCTTTATCACAAGTCATCAGTTCAGTTTCCGATGCAATCCATAGATACTTTTCACAACATAATCCATCAACCTGGTCCAGTTCAACCCATTAATCTTGTCACACACGGACGCACGCACACACACACACACACACACACACACACACACACACACACACACACACACACACACACACGCACGCACGCACACACACACACACACACACACACACACACACACACACACACACACACACACACACACACACACACACACACACACACACAACACACACACACACACACACACACACACACACACACACACACACACACACACACACACACACACACACACACACACACACACACACACACACACACACACACACACACACACACACAACATAATCCTATTCATGAAACAATTCATCAATCCTGTTCCAAACTCAATCCATCGATTCTGCTCCCAACATCCATCAATGCTGTTCCCAACACAATTCATCAATTATTTTCAACATGGTTATTAAATCTTGTTTTTTGAACGCAATACATTAATCCTGCTCATAACACAATCAATCGATCCTGTTCCCGTTAAATCTATCGATCTTGTTCCACATATCCATCAATGCTTTTTTCCCCTACGCCCTGCATCAATCCTGCTCCTAACGAAATCCCTTAGTCCTGCGCCAATACAATTTATCAGCACAATTCCTAACACAATCCATCAGTCCTGTTTCCAACATAATCCATCATCCTGTTCCCACACAGCCTATCAATTCTGTTCAATCCTGTTCCCATCACAATCCATCAATCCTGTTCCCATCACAATCCATCAATCCTGTTCCCAACACAACATATCTATTCTGCTCACAACACAATCCATGGATCCTTTCCCAGGATAATTCATCGGTCCTGTTCCCAGCTTGTCATTTACCCTTTTCCCCCAGGCAATTCATCAATCCTACCTCTAACACAATGCGTTAATTCTGCTCGATCACAATGCATTAATCCTGTTCGCAACACAGTTCATCAATCCTGTTCCCAATATAATTCATCAGTCCTGTCCCCAACACAATGAATGAATTCTGTTTGCAATACAAGCCGTCAGACCTGTGCTCAAAACAACAACTTATCAGTCCTGTTCTCAACAAAACTGTTACCAACATAATTTATTAATCCTGTTCCCTACACAATTCATCCGTCCCTGCTCCCAACACAGTTTGCCATTTCTGTCTCCAACAAGATCCATAAATCTTTTTCTTGCACAATCCATCAACTTTTTTTCCCCAACACAATCCACCACTCCTTTTCAAACACAACAGTCTATCAAGTTCTTTTCGCGACACCATCCATCATTCTTGTTTCAAGCATCACCCCTTTCACTTGTATAAAACAACATCATTGAACCGAGCGAAGCAACTTGCTCGTCACGTGCCCAAAACCATTTCACTAGTAAGCAACATGACCTCCGTTGGACGTCCTGCTTGTTCTGTGTCAGCTGGATAGTCAAGGTTGTGATTGATCGGGTGCTCAACCACCCGGTAAAGATTGCTGACTGTACCGCCGTCTGCTGCGTGAAGAAAGGTTCAGATATGTCAGTGATGCCCAGTGAACAGGAACATGAAGGGAAAAATCTGAAAGAAAACACACACACACACACACACACACACACACACACACACACACACACACACACACACACACACACACGTTAATTTTACAAAAGAAAGGATGTTATTTCCGCAAGACAGTACAGGCAAACAGATTACAGGACAAACCACTGGCCTGTAATCTGTTTGTCTGTATTGTCTTGCGGAAACAATACATTTTTTTTTTTTTTTTTCAAAATTTGCTTCCATTTCCGCCTTCATCACCCTCGCTTTGAAACATACAAATATTAGCCAGAGCCATTACCCGCTTCATAGATTCCATAGACTGCTTTCTGCAAGAACCACAAGTGATTGAAATCAACGGCAGATATGGCACCGAGTTAATAAAACCTTATTTCTTTGAATTTATTCTTCATCTCAACTACTCGAATCCCTATCATGAAGAAAAGATGATGATATGAAGATAAAGGAAGATTCTTCTGCATACACTACCACTTTCAACAGTGACGGAAAAGGTAGACACAATGCTGAGATGGACAGAGAAAAACAGTATGAAAAAAAAAGAAAAAAAAAAAAAAAAGGGGAAAAAAAACGAAAGGAGGAGGAAAATCTCTTGGAAAAGTGAGGAAGAGACAAAAGAGGAACAAGCATAAAAACATAGGGAAACGTAAGAAAATGTTGGGGAAAGGTTTGAAAAAGGCAAGACAGTTGAAAAACTGGAAAACGTAGAACGAACAGGAAAAGGTTAGACAAATTAAAAACAAAACAGTAGCGCTATGAAAGAGTACAAAATGAGAAAATGTAGACGAATAGGTTAAAAAAACAAAAAAAACAGGGAGAACATTTAACTTAAAACTGGAAAATGTAGGGAAGAGCAGCTAAAAGGTCGGGAATATGGTAAAAAGGCAGAAAAGGGGCTTAGAATCAGGGGGAAAAAAAGTAGGAAACATCAGGAAAAGAAAGTGAAAAAGATGAAAATATAGCTAAAATATGTACAAAAAAGGGCAGAGAAAAACCATGGGTGGTTGAGGACGTCGGGATATAGGACTTAATTTGTCCAGTAGCTAAGTCTTTCAGTTTTGCTTACAGGCCCTACATAGTTCGGGTTTAACAAGTGCTCAGCCCCGGCCTCCGCCGTTGGCTGGGCAGTAAACAACATGATCTTAGCACAGTGGACAGGCGTATAACTGGCAGAGCTGGAATAACCTGGTGAAGAGTTCGTCTATGTGGGGCCCTTATGAATTTTCGCGGGGTTCAGGAAGAAGAAGAACAACAAGAATAAGAACAAGAAATGAATGAACTGTTAATATAAACAGCTGTTGAGAAGTGGTAAAAGAGGTTAGGCGGACTCATGTTCTCTCACATGTGAAGATAGTAGCCGATGAACCAATTCACAGTCTTCAGGCATTGAGTGGTCAGGATAGTTGCACATTTTACTGAGCGACTTCTTCTGCGTACGTAGGCTGATACTCCTGCGGACACCACCTGTATAGAAAGGCAAGGATTAATCCCATCTACCCTACAAAGGGAGTGGAGTTGACCTTTTTCTATCCTGCCATTAAGGCAGCCATACTCCAGCTTCGGGGAAGGTGCATGCTATGTGTAATCCATACCAACGGCAAAACTGGCCTTCTCTTCTCTTCCAAAGTTGGTGATGGGAATTTACGTGTGTGCAAGATGTTACGCGTGCGTTCACACACACGGAACCTCGGTTTATAGTCTCATTCGGACTGTATGGGAAGTGGAGTCAGAACCAATGTTAACTCCGTGGGAAAAATCCCCCTGTACCGAAACGGCCCGGCGGAGATTCAAACCCGCAACCCCAAGATTACGAGTCCGGTGTTCTAACACTGAGCTATTCCGGCCCCCTTACCGGGCGACAAGATCAAGGTTAATGTCGAAGACTGAAAGACACTTAAAAAACCCCCAATAGCTGGAATAGAAAGCGCACATGTCATTAGACGGTGTCACATAGTTTGTGTATACAGGTACATTCCGGTGCGTGAGTGCACGCCCCCCCCCCCCCCCCCCCCACACACACACAGAGGCACGCACGCATGCACGCACGCACTCTCTCTCTCTCTCACTCTTACACGCACGCACGCACACTCTCTCTCACTTTCACACACACACACACAAACTTACAATAACTCTTAACACCAACACTGACACCGTTCGCAAACACTCAGGCTTAACAAGAAGCTACTTCATACTTCAGCCTCCTTCACGTCCCCTACCCATCGAACTGAAGAAACAACTGTTGCCTCCTTCCCCCGCTACCAAAAATGTTTGATGACACTTCGAAC
>JADBJO010008295.1:0-5000 GCA_016801955.1 Conus betulinus | reverse complement strand
CTCTCTCTCTCTCTCCCTCTCTCGTCCCCACGTCTCCCCTCCTCCGTCTCGATCCTCGTCTCTCCTCGTCTCTCTCTCCCTCCCTCATACTTCCTCGCTCTCGCCTCCTCATCTCTCCTCCCCCAGCACTTCTCTTGCAGACTCTTCCCATCTTCGCTGCAGCAAGAGAGGAGCTGTATATAGATCGGTATCCAATCGTGTATTTTTTTTATATAATTAATTCCTAGAAAAAATGAGAGGTGTGACGTGGGGTCTGTCCTGTCTTGTCTGTCTGTCTGTCTGTCTGTCTGTCCTGTCTGTCTGTCTGTCTGTCAATCCTGTCCCCCATGTAAAGGGCTTGGGACAGGCAGTCGATCGATCTTTTCTAAATCGTGAAGACTCTGGTCCCCAGACCCTCCTTCCCGGTCCTGTTTACCCCCCTTTTTACCCCTTTCCCCCACCTCCCCTCCCCTGTTTAACCTACCCCCCCCCCACCCCAAACCTGTCTTGCAGTCCCCCCCCCGACAGTCCCCCTCCCTCCCTTCTCCGTACCCCGTCCTGTCCTGTCTTGCATGTTCGTCCCGGATTGTTGCTTCCCCTTCTTCTGTTCTGTCTGGCTCCGTCTGCCTGTTGCCTCGTCTGGCAGTCCTCTTTTCTGTCTGTCCTGTCCGTCTCCGTTTGTCTGTCTTGTTTGTCTGTCTCTCCCCTCCTCTCCTCTCTCCCTCTCCTCATCCGTCACGTCTCTCCCGTCTCTCCCCTCTCTCTCTCGTCTTCTCTCCTCTCTCTCTCGGGCTCCCCCTCTCTCTTCCGCCGCTCTCTCTCCTCTCTCCTGTCCTCATAACTATTCATCGAAAGAATGGGAGGAGAGGCAGTCTTTTCTTATAATGGTGTGCCTGCAAGGTGCAATGGCACGAATGTAAATTGAGAAGTCTGGATTCCAGCTTCCCTCCTTCTCCATCCTCACCCTCACCCCCCTACCCTACTCAACCTACCCTGAACCCCACCCCACAACCACGCTTATGTTGTTCATTCCATGTTTGTCAGATTTTTTTTGGTCTGTTTCTTTCTGTCGGTCTGTTTGGCTCTCTGTCTTTCTGTCTGTTCTCTCTCTCTCTCTCTCTCTCTCTCCTCTTCTCTCTCCGCTCCTCTCTCTCCGCTCTCCTCTCTCTCGGGCCGGCGATCGATCCCTCTCATCTCTCCGTCCTCTCTCTCTCTCCTCTCGTCTCTGTGTTTCTCTTAGACTCCTTTCTCTGTCTCTCCTTCTGCCAGATTCTGTCTTTCTTTGTCCCTCCGTTCTCTCTCTAATGTCAGACTGTCCTCCTCCTGCTTCTGCGCGTCTGTACTGAAGTGCCTTTCCCACTCCTCTGTCTTTCTGTCTTCTTTCCTGTCCGTCCGTCTGTCCTGTCTACCTGCCTGTGTCAGTCTGTCTGTGCCCCCTTTGTCTGCCCAGTCTAGCTGCCCTGCCTATGACTCTCTCTGCCCTTCTGTGTGTCTTCTGTCTGTGTCGTAATTCTGTTTGTTCTTCCGTCGTTTTTTGTCTCTGTCTGTACTCCTGTCTGTCTGTCTGTCCTGTCTGTCTGTGCTTCTGTTTGTCTGTCCTGTCTTCTGCTCTAACTGCCTCTGTTGTGTGGTGTTGTGTGATTGTGTGTGTGTGTGTGTGTGTGTGTGGTGTGTGTGTGTTGTGTGTGTCCATGTTCTGTCTGTCTTTCTTCTTTTTCCCTGTCTCGTTTTTGTGTATTTTTAACGACATATATGTGTATGAAATGTTTTCATGTAGTGTCTTTAGGCGCTAGTCCTGCTTGCTATAGTTGTCTAGTCACGCTCTAGTCTTTTATCATCATCATCATCATAATCATCTCATCATCATCTCTCTCTCTCTCTCTCTCCGTCGTAGGGGTCTCTCTCATCTCTCTCTCTCTCCTTCTCCCTATCTCTCTCTCTCCTCTCTCTCTAGATCTCTCCTGACTATCTGTCCTGTTGTTTCTGTCAGTGTCTATGTCTTCTCTGTTTCTTTCTTCCCCATCACCCCTTCTCCTCCATCCCATCCCCATCCCCCATCACCCCTCGTCTCTCCTTCTCCCGGAATATCCTCCCCTCCTCCTCCCCTTCTCTCTCTAGTCTTCCCTCCTCTCTCTAGTCCTGCTCTCTCCTTTCTAGTCTCTCTTATCCTCCCTCTCTCTTTCCGTCACCAATCCTTCTCTCATCTCCTCTCTCTCTGGCTCAACACCGGGCTGCTACAAGCGGGCTCTACTGAACAGCCTGTCCCTAAAACGGGGGGGGGGGGGGGGGGGGGGTCTGGAACGTCTGACTAGCCTGTCAGGCCTGTTTTTCAATCTAATTGAGTGTCTAGACTGTCTCTCTGGTTTATCTCTCCTATCCCCCACCCCTCATCCTCGTGGATCCCTTCTTTAGGTCAGAGACCTCTCCCGAAAAAACCTCTCATCTTCGCTTAGCTCATCTGCCTTGCTCTCCATCCCCTTTCTCCTCCGCCTGCTCCGACATCTTTCTCCTCCTCGTCTTTTCTGGTCCCTGGGGGGGTGGTGGCTCCTTCCTCTCATGACTTTTCCTTCCACCCGTTCTCCCCTACACGCCCCCGGTACTGACAAGCCTGTCCCTAAAACCTGTATAGCCTGTCCCCCCTGTTTGATCAATACCCAGTGCCCTAGGGGGGACTGTGGTCTTGGGGGGTATACCCCCTATCCCCCTTGCCCATCCGATGTGATCAGATTCTTTAGGGACATAGACCCCCTCGCCCCCCGCCCCCCCCCCCCCCCCCTCCCCCACGTCCCTGACTTGTTTTCTGCCTTACTCCCCCTTCCCCCCCCCCCCCCCCCCCCCCCCCCCCGCCCCCCCGCCACCTGCTCTCCTGCCCTCCCCCCACGTTCCCCCTGTAACCCAAAAGCCTTTTCCCTCCTCGAGTCCCCCCCCACCCCCCCCCCCACCCCGATGTTTGTACACGCACGCTAGTTTAACAATTTTTCCTTAGGGAGGCTGGGAAAACGACGATCACACCCACATCTTGATGTTTGACTTTTAGTTTGTTTTTTTTTTTTATGTAGAGTAGCATCTTAGGTTTCCTGGAAAAGCTATGCCAAGCAGAGAGGGGCATTTTTTCAGGGCTATTGAATTGACACACAAAGAATACCCCCGCTTAGACTAAAAGCAACATACAGACAGACAAACACAGGCTGAGAGGCAGACAGACAGACATATTAATGGACAGACAGACAGACAGACGACAGACAGACAGACATACAGAGGCATACACATACACCATGCCACGCTCATCGCATGCACTGCACCCGCGCGTACACAAACTTGCATGTAGACACGCATTCACGTGGACATACGCACGCACTCACACACACACACACACACACACACACACACACACACACACACACAACACACACACACACACACACACACACACCTTCACACCCACACATGCAACGAGCACACATAGACATACACAACTGTCTATCTATCTGTCTGTCTATTCTGTCTTTCTTTCTTTCTCTGTCTCTCTGTCTCGGTCTCTGTCTGTTTGTCTGTGTGTCTCTTCTCTTTTGTCTCTCTCTCTTCTCTCTCTGCTCTCCTCGTCTCCTCTCTGTCTCTCTCTCTCTCTCTTATCTCTCTCTTTCTCTCTCTCTTTCCTCGTTTACTCACTCTTTTCCCCTCCCTTCCCTTCTGTCCTGTCGTCTATCTGTCCGTCCTCCGTCCGTTCTACCTGTCTGTCTGTCTGTCTCTCTGTTTGTCTGCCTGATTGTCTGCCTGTCCGTCTGTCTCTATTCCTCCCTCTACTGTGGTGCCAGTTCCAAAGCGGGCTGATACTGAACAAGCCTGGCCCTAAAACCTGTACTAGCCTGACAGGCATGTTGATCAATACTAATTGGGTTTAGAGGGAGACGGTGGTGTGGTGTATAGCTGGCTATCGGCTTGCTCTGCCGAGTGTGATCTGATTCTTAGGGACGGAGGCCCCCCCCCCCCCCCCCCCCCCCCCCCCCCCCCCCCCCTCATTTTTCTGCCTTATAATTTCTGCCTGGACCCATGCCTTCCCCCCTCCTCCCCCCAGCCTCCTCCCGCCCCCCCCCCCCCCACATCCTGCTCCCTCCTCCTCCCCCCTTCACGTCCAGCTTTTCCTCTTCCCCCCTCTATCTTTTGTATACACACGTTCGAAAGGTAACCATTTTCCTTAGGTAGGGTAGAAACCGATTACCCACATCTCTGATGTTGAGCTACTGTTGTTTTAAAAACCACAGAGTAGCTTGATAGTGTCTGGTAAACTAAAGCTGTGCCACCCACACCATACACAAACATGCATGTAGACACACACATTCACGTGGACACACACACACACACACACACACACACACACACACACACACAACACACACACACACACACACACACGCACACGCACACACACACACACCCACAGAGAACAAGAGAACAAGAGATGGAGAAAGACAAACACACACAGACAGATAGACAGTTTTATATTTATATATATATATATATATATATATTATATATAACTGTCTATCTGTCTGTGTGTTTGTCTTTCTCCATCTCTTGTTCTCTGTCACTGTCTTTTCTCTCTCTCTCTTTTACTCATTCTTTTCCCTCCCCTCCCCTCTGTCCATCCGGTCGTCTGTCCGTCCGTCCGTCTGTCTGTCTGTCTGTCTGTCTGTCTGTCTGCCAGTCTGTATCTATGTTTGTTTGTTTGTATCTTTCTGTCTGTCTTCCCCCATTCCTCCCTCCCTCTGCTGTGTACCAGTTTCAAAGCGGGCTGGTACTGAACAAGCCTGGCCCTAAAAACCTGTAGTAGCCTGTCAGGCCTGTTGATCAATACTAACTGGGTTAGGGGGGAGACGGTGGTGTGGTGTATAGCTGGCTATCGGCTTGCCCTGCCGAGTGTGATCTGATTCTTAGCGACGGAGGCCCCCTCATTTTCTGCCTTAGAATTTCTCCTCTGCCTGGACTCCATCCCATTCTCCTCCGCCTCCTCCGACATCCTG
>JADBJO010008294.1:45000-82500 GCA_016801955.1 Conus betulinus | reverse complement strand
ACTTCGCCGGTCCGAGGCATTTAGGAAATTAACCACAGGGATAGATTTGACTGGGGAATGGCTCCTATGATCAGGTCAGCGGAGAGTGGGGGTACATGTACGCATTGCATTGTGCAGGTAAAAGGGATGGCGGAAGGATGGGTCCGGGGAATATGTAATCCCTGACCGAGTGGCGCGCCGAGAGAGTCTAGGTTCTTGGATCTGTTTTTTCCCACTGACGTAATGCAACGGACTGTGTGTGTGAGTGAGTGAGTGAGTGAGTGAGTGTGTGTGTGTGTGTGTGTGTGTGTGTGTGTGTCTCTCTCTCTCTCTCTCTCTCTCTCTCTCTCTCTCTTTCACACACACACACACACACACACACACACACACACACACACACACACACACACACACGCACGCACACACACCACACACACACACACACACACACACACGAACATACAAACGCACACACACACACACACACACACACACACACACACACACACACACACACACACACACATATGCACGTAGACACACACATACATACACGCGCGCGCGCGCGAGCACACACACACACACACACACACACACACACACACACACACACTCGTTCGCACGCAAGCCCCCGCGCGCAAATACACGCAGAGAGAGAGAGAGAGAGAGAGAGAGAGAGAGAGAGAGAGAGAGAGAGAACACCCTGACTGGTGGGCCACCATGTCTGTCGTCATGATGATTTTGGGCGCAAGGTAGGAAACATGATGATGACCTAACATCACGGAGATAACCTTTCCTTTTTGACAACCAGTCCTTCTAGACAACGTTGTACCCAAGAGGAAGTGAATTTGTGAGGAAAGAACTTTGAAGCTGATCTGAACAATAAACTGTACAGACCGACAGACTCTCTCTCTCTCTCTCTCCTCTCTCTCTCTCTCTCTCTCTCTGTGTGTGTGTGTGTGTGTGTGTGTGTGTGTGTGTGTGTGTGTGTGTGTGACCAGGTGATATCCCCGATATCTACATCACGAGAAGATAATATAGGAAAGCAGTTCGACAGAAAGCAGCTTTTTGAATCTTTCGTTGACTTTTTTCCCCCCATCAGCAGACGACTTACTCTTGAGGGAGAAGCGGGCGGGGAGGATGCTAGGGAAGGAGGATGTGGAATTTACCCATGTCCAGTTGTGTGGTTTGACAAACAGTTCTGCAACCTTCCTTGGCACTGGTTAGGCGACAATCGGCATTCATCAGCAAGAGTGTGGATGGAATACTAGTGTAAGGGATCCAGATGTGGTGTAACGATTTGTATGCTCGGCATTATTCTTCCGCGTGACGGCATACATTCAGGTCTGTTCCAAAAGAAGAAAACAATGAACACTGGAACGACATGCGTGACGCCGCCGGACGAACACCTCCGGCAACGTCGACTGGGTATCCATGTCCTGTGCTGCCAGAGGAAGTTCGTATGGGCTGGAGGAGTTGCTTCCCCTCTACATTTTCTCTGTTCTTTCCTCTCGTCGTCGCTCTGTCTGTGTGGCCAGAGGAAGTTCGTATGGACTGGAGGAGTTGCTTCCCCTCTACATTTTCTCTGTTCTTTTCTCTCGTCGTCGCTCTGTCTGTTGGGAGGGAAGTGGAATCACCAGCAGAAGGCGACAGGAGGCAGAGAGGGTGTAGGTCGGTGCAGCCTACCTTCCTCGCCTCAACAGTGACGACGAGAGGTTTAATAAAGCGTGTGGAGTCGGGGGGAGGGAAGAACTCTTGAGGCTGTGGGTCAGTTCGGCGACGAGGCGCTGTCACTCCGCGACTTCATCGTGGCCTGTACTATCAGCAGGACTCTCCCCTTGGACAGGTGAGAGGTGGGAAAGTCCCTTATGGCCGCAGAATGTACCTGGATCTTCGCACCGGCTTGGCTGCATGTTTTCTGAGTCGACCTTATGCGGCACAGGACCGCCGCCATTCAGCGTAGAGACAGGCGCCTGACAGCCCTGAGGATGGTCTTGGAGGGAGGGGGCGACAAAGGACGCCGCCATTCAGCATAGAGACGGGCGCCTGGTAGTTCTGGAGATGGTCATGGAGAGAGGGCGACAAAGCAACACACACCACCGTCACTCAGACATCCGTCTGGGACGACTGACAATGGAAGAAGAGAAACACCGACTGCATCATTATGAACGAACAACTCGATCCATGCTCCCGCCTGGCAGAATCCACCACTCTAGGTGTTTCTTTTCCAAAAGCAGATACAGACCTCACCAAAACCTGCCAACTTTAATTCTGAGTCCGCCATACAACTGATCGGAGGCTACGTGATGCAGCCTACCGCAACATGCAACTTGTCCCTAAAAGCCATTGCTGTGATCGTGAGGACGTTCAACTCGGCCATACAGTGAATTTTTACATCACGCCCAGCCCCGCAGCCTTCGTCATTGGGCGATGTGACCCGTCTTTGCCGTATAATCCCCCCCCCCCCCCCTTCTCTCCCTCTCTCTCTCTCTCTTAAAATACTATAATCTTTCAAGAGCCTTTTGTTTGTTTGTTTGTTTCCCCCAGTCTCCAGTGTTTTGATTTTTCTACGTCCCCGTGTGAGCATTTTTTCCTCTTAGTCTTTCGTCTTTCGCTTAACGACTGGTCAACATTTATCAATGCACTGGTGATGATGATCTTGTGTGTGTGTGTGTGTGTGTGTGTGTGTGTGTGTGTGTGTGTTTACAGATGGAAGATTGCATTTTGAAGCATCATTACATATATCGTCTCACCGCCGAAAAAAAAAAGATTTAAAACAGTTTAACTGAAGGGGGTGCTCCAAGCGGGTTGGAGGATGGGGGTGGGGTGGTGCTTGTCATGTTACAGGAACAAAAGGAATGCCAGTCTCGAAAAAGACAGTGGCGGCCTACTCCTTTTCTTCTTTACCATGGTGGACAAGTTCCCACGGTATTAGATTTCGTCCGTAAACTCAGAAGCTTCGTTGCAAGGATCAGAACAACTAAAGGGAACTTTAACATTGGAAGCTTTATTCCATGTTTTGATTTTCCTGTGAAACCATACTCTCCTCTTGTTCCATTGACGACTGGCGGCGCATTGATCTCTTCTGCTGTAGCAGACGACATTTCTTTTCCGTCGCTGCGAAGGGATAGTTTATCGCGTTTAGTTTATTTTAACATCAGACTGTCGACTGCAGAAAAGGGAAGCAGAACTTGGCATGATCTGTTCATAACTATGATTAACAGTGCAAGTTTGTCAACTGTAAATTATGAAAGAACTAAATTTGATATTTGTTTCCGCTTTTTCCGGAAGAAGTAAGATCACACTTGCACAGCAACCCCCCCCCCCCCCCCCCCCCCCCCCCCCCCCCCCCCCCCCCCCCAACTCGTCTGCTAACACCAGCGAACCAAGATTATGTCTAATAAAGATCTGTGCTGGTCACTCTTGCTTATACATTTTTCTCTGTTACCAATAAGCGCAGAGGAGGTAGAAGTGTGGATTGTGATGGGTTTTACTGCATCACCCAAGCGGCACGAGATTCATAGCCTTAGTGTGTAGAGCTGCTTCAAACTCGTAACACTGTGCTAAGTTCGTACTCCAACGAACAGAGCAGAAGCTTATGATATGGGAGTGGGGAGGAAGCAGTGGCAGGAAAGCAAATCAAGCATTCCCGCAAACATTTTAGGGTCTTTGAACCGACAAACCTCGTGTTAAAGAAAGAAAGGTCAGTCGCGCAAAACTTCTGTACGCATGCGCAAAAAAGCTAACTGACCTTCTTTATACAAAATACATGCCACATTCGTTTTTGTAACCAATCAGATTCGTCCAAATACGGGTCAACGGAAGTACCTACACACTAGCTTCGACGAGCGAAATTAGGAACTAAGGTCTTGCAAATTCTCAAAATTTGCACAATCGGGGTTGTTTTCACCAGTTACCACCGTCATTTGTTGAAAGGATGAAAGGTTTGTAAATATTACACGATGAGTTGTTGTAGAGATTCCGACAATATTGTTGAACATGACTGATGGAATTCTCGCGGTTTGTGCTGTGGAAACAAATCACAGAATAACAGCGTTGAAACAATTTTATGATCGTCTGTTCTTCTAAACACTTGCAATGTTTACAACAAAGTATGCTTACACGGGCGCACAGTCGTCATCAGATTGATTTCAGCAAAACAGAGATGAGAATCAAGTTGTGCGTGTGTTGGTTACGTTTGAATGTCTTCAAAAGTTGCAGACGGTTCGTTGTCGACTTTGAACAAAGTGGAAGACTTGTGGACTAACCTGGTTAGTAACCATAATCATTATTCATCTGATAATCGTTCCATACGATGCTTTGGACAGTGTTTTCGACGCTCTGAAGAAAAAAACTGCCCTTCTCAGAAGTAGCGACAGGCAAACAATAACAAACAAAAAAAAAAACAAAAAAAGAAGAAGAAGAAGAAGGCGACCAATAAAGAAGAAGAAGAAGAAGAAGAACAATAACATTGTGAGAAATTCACAATGGAGAGCTTTTAAATAAAAGACTGGCCGAAATCATGATCATCTGAGCAGCAAAGAGAACTTTCAAACAACGGTAACAGTTGGAGATGTCAAATTTAAGCCTGTAGAACTACAGTTTTTCCAGATTTTATCCATTTGAGCCCATAATTACATGACAGATTCACTCCCAATCTGAGGATTTTGAGAGTGAACTGCTGGATTTTCTGGTGCCCAAATAAGATTAGGTTGAGGGGGGTGAAATGGGGGGGAAAAGTCTTATAGCCTTGTGGTTGAAGGTACTGCCGTTAATGTTGGCAGACTTGCATCATGTACCCAAATACTGTGTAATGAACAGAAAAGATTTTCAAACTATAGGAACCCGACCAATAGCGGTTTTAAAATCACATCTGTCACCTCTGCAGCAAACTCTCTAACTTTGATTGAGGGTCCATCTCCCAATAAAAGGCCTTTCTCAAAAAACGGTTGATGAAACCATACTGAATATTTCCATGTTTTGGTAATAGATCATAGATGGTTGTATTGTGCTTAGTCATTTAACTGCAGGCCCTGAAATGGTTAATTTTTGCCATTTTTAAGATTTCTTGGAAATTAGAAAAAGGCTTATTTTCTATTCACTTTTACATTTCAAATCCTAGCATCACTACAACATAAAAATCAACTGTAACAGATTGATGGTAAAAGAGGTACTCTTGAAAATGTGTTCAATCATATAAATCCATAAGAAGCCTTATTTTTAATCACTTCAGGTGGCATGCACAATAGGAACAAAAACAACCCAGAGAGAGAGAGAGAGAGAGAGAGAGAGAGATCGATCCCAGAATCAACCAACACTAGTTCACAAAACTGACAGCTTGTTTTCATTTCATCATCATCAGTTTTGGTGAGAATACATGTCTGATTTGCTGATGGATGACACAGTGACTGCAGTTTCCTTTTTTTTTTTTTTATGATGGGCTCATACAGGTGAATTGTGATGTAATTAGTTTTAATGTTTTATTTTAAACAAGGTTGGCACATAGGCAAGGGATGCCAATACTAAATCTTATTTATGTAATCAAATTATACTAGCAAGCACAGATTTACTTTCCACCATAACTGGCAGCTCTGCCTGTATATATAGCTGCTTGGTCTTACTTGCTAGCGTAGCATTGCCAGATTGTCTGAAGTGACAGAAAAAAAAAAAAGCTAGAGTTTCAACAGACTTCAGGACAATGACCTGAAGCGAGCAGTTCTAAGTTTGATTTTGACAAATGAATAAGTAGATCTCAGTCCTGGGAGAAGGCATGAAGTAGATGATGAGGCTAGTGCTGAGTATGAAGGCAAAACTGAAAGGTCATACATGTGGTCAGTCCTATCATTGGGGAATCTTCAGTGTCTTGTCATCCCGTGAAGTTATGATTTATTTTTCTAGAAGAATTGATTTTGTGGTTGAAGGGAATATAAAGAAGGAAAACACTGAACCTTCAGGGTGATTAAGAGATTAATTATGTAATCCAGCATTTTTGCTTCCATAGTGATTTCAGCTTAGGTAAACAACTTGAACAGTGCTGTACTACTAAGTATGAATGCCACAACCTAGAAAGGCAGAAGGTTCAATGACAGCTGTGTAGAAAGGCACAATGTTGAAAGGCAGAAGAGGTAGTGGCACTGATTGTGTAAGAAGGCAGGGAGGATAGTGGCTGTACAGAAAGATTGGAGAGGTAATGACTGTGTGAAAAGGATGGGTGACATGTTGGCTGTATAGAAAAACAAGAGAGGCAATTGATGCAGTTTTAGAATTAGATGAGGATGGTGATGAAAAAAAAAAAAAAAAAGCCCAGAAGGGCTGATGGATGAAAAAAGGTGGCCATGTGTGTACTTGTGGTTTTTTGTTAGTGTTAAGTGCTAGTGTGTGTTTGTGTGTGTGTGTGTGTGTGTGTGTGTGTGTGTGTGTGTGTGTGTGTGTGTGTGTGCAATGTGCATGTATGTGTGTGTGTACATGTGGGTGATATATACAGACTTAACATGGTTTATGTTCCTTTAATAGATTGCAAAATACATTTTGACTTTGACTCATTTTGGTGTGTGTGTGTGTATGTGTGTGTGTGTGTGTGTGTGTGTGTGTGTGTGTGTGTGTGTGTGTGTGTACATGTGTGTGTGTGTGTGTGCATAGACTGTCTGCTTGCGATGGTGTTAGTGTAGTGGTTGAATTTTATACTATATTGAAATGAAATCTGTATCACGTCAGAATAAGCATTGGAGTTTGTATTTGGGGAAAATGAACACAGATTTATAATGGCATGCTTTAATGTGTTTTTCCCTGTAATAATAATAATTAATATACTGCTAATTAATATATTACAGTATTCTTGATCACCTGTCATGTTTGAACAAATTTGTGTACGTTCAACTTTCTTCTCATTTTGCGTTTTATCACCTAATATGTTCAAATGAGTTTGTTTATATTCAGTTTTCTTCTCATTTTGCAGAATTTTTTTTATCCAAAGGTTGAACTGGATATTTGACAGTGTTATCATTTCTTGCCTTAACGGGGGTTTCACCATCTTGCCATCATCGGCTGAAAACTTGTGTTCTTCCTGTTGATAAATAACCAGTCAAATTCAAGGCTGAGGCGGCTGGCAGTACTCCATAACCATGTCCCAGCAGCATCCTTCATTCACGTCACATCTTCCCAGAGGTAACCAAAATTTTTATTGATTTATTGATTTATTCAGGAATGAGAAACTGGGGATGACTAGTGTTGGGTTTTTAAAATGAAATTCTCTCATTATTCCATGGTTTCATTTGACCTTGAATCAAGAACGAAAGTTTTCAGTAGTTTTTAGTGTTACCTGGCAATGAAATGGGCAGCGTTGAAAATTTTCTGTTACAGCAGATTTTTACCCATATGCTGTGAAGAACTTAACCATTTCAGCACCAGGTTTCAAGCTGCTGAAAACCAGGTGTGCAACACAGCTACTGGGTAGTGCTAGATCCACAAGGCTACAACTTTCTGAACCGTTAAACAGATTATTTTTTACATATACGCCATCTTACATATGACATAGCACAGACTTATTCTACATATTATTCAGATATGAGAGGAAAACCTGAAAAGAACATACACACTATAAACAAAAGCTGAATGACATCATGCTTGTGGTGCCAAGTGGCAAGTGTTGCGATCTGACTGCGGTAGCCGTGCCACTACTTTGGCGTTGAAAGGGGTTAAGCACACAAAGTAGCCATTTTGATTATGATATGAGAGTGATGAACTGCTCTTTTCTCTCATTTCTAAGTCTCAAACTGACTCATGACACATCGTAATACTGATTCAAAGGAGGCATGTAAGCCTTCTGTACGTCAGTTATATTTACCTAAGATACTCATTTATATTGGGTACTTGTCCAGATGCTCTGTCGTCAGCTCCTAGTTCAGATGCTTGTCACCTGACCCTGCTATTCCCCTCATCCTCCTTCCACCCTGCCTCCACACTTCTGTATATTATCCATCATCAAAGTGGACAGCTTTGGTCATTTATATTTAATCTCTATGGAAGAAGTAAACAGTGAATACATGCATGGATTCATCTGAGCATCAGCCATTGGGTGCTGGGCCAGCTGCTTTTGAAAAAGATCAAAACCTTTTCAATGAAATCAGCACCTTGTCTTCAACGAGTTTTTGCTGAGTTGGACTCGAACAATCCATGGTGAAGCTGCATCAACAATTATGTTTTCAAGGACTTAAAAATACCACTGAAATGATTTCAGGCCAGTGTGTATGCAGTGTATATTCATCACAATGTTTCCATTGGCACTGTGAAAGCAACTGCTAAATCAAGGGGATTAACTTTATGGTCTTTACCTAAATATTACAGTGAAAGAGAAACAAGTTGTTGCCAGGGCAGGAGGATGTCTAGAAGTACACCAAGGCTTCTCTGTGGCTGTATGTGTAATACAAGGACAAAGAGAACTGTTACTTACTGGCTGAGTACAGAAGTCACAAATGTAACGACCAGTCTGTAACAAGTGTTCAAAACAGTTAAATTTTGTTCATGTAAATTTTTAATCTAACATTTAATTTACAGGAATTCACTAAGCATTTTAGCGCATTTCAGTTTTGTATGATTTATCCGCAGCAGTCTGTAGTTTTTTTCTTTTTTTTCTTTCTTTCTTTCTTTTTTTGCAAATGAAAATACCTTTCTGTGCATCCTGACATTTCATCCTGTATATTTCTTAAATGTCTAATTTATTCTTTTTCTTATGATGTGCATCCTAAGCTTGTGAATTTTCAGGTAAAATGCTCATACATGTGTGTTTAATTTAGGAGATTGTTTTTTTTTTCAGACTTTATTTTTTGGAGAAAAAAAATTACGAACAACCCCCATACATGTGTGTTTAATTTAGGAGATTGTTTTTTTTTTCAGACTTTATTTTTTGGAGAAAAAAAAATTACGAACAACCGGTACTGCATTTCAGTCCTTCCAGATTTGTAGAAAATAAAAAATGTTTTATGTTGTTTTTTTTCTTTGGTATAACTGTCAAAATAGTCTTTGTGTCTTCGTTGTTGTTCACATCATGATGTAGAGGATTGTCCACCAGGTGTGGCTGCCTCAGCTCTCACTCTGCCCAGAGCAGCTCCGCCGACCATGCTGCGTTCTGGAGTTTCACCCACCATCCAGATTCCATCGTTTTCGTCCGTACCACCAGCGCCCTCTGTGCCGACAGCATCTGGGTCGGTCACCGGCCTACAGTCATCTCTGGTTCGAAATCCTGTGATTTCTGCCATAAGGACTGGCATCCAGCCCACAACCACAGCGGCTGGTTCTGTTAGTTTGGCAGAGACCATCAGAGGTGAGATGAAGCGGAGTGGCATACAGTGTGGTCTATGGTGTGAGTGTGTGTGTATGTATGTATGTGTGATGGTTTGTGTTTGTACTTGTTTGTTTGTATAGCTTTGTGTTGTGATGGTTAGTATGTGTATGAAATAAAAAGGCTTAATTCCTTTCGTTTATGCTGTGCTGTCCTTGTGACCTCAGTTTTGTATTTCCTCCAAATGTCTCTGCCTTTGGTGCATTCCAGTCGAGGTCATCACTGTTGGCAAGTTCATTGGGGCTGTCAGTGGATGAACATGGTGGCGCTGTCTGGTGAGGAATGAACTTCCACGCTGGCTGCGTGACTGAGTAATTATTTCTGTCAGTAGGGGGCTTAGTATGTGGTGTCCTACATGTATCAGATCAGAACAGAAAACGCTGAACACCATTGAAGCGAATAGGGAGCAGCTCAGACGATCTGATGTTGGCTGCTCCCTGGACATGGACTGCAGGTGCCAGGGCTGCAACAAGGCATACCAAGTGTTACAGTGAATAGGAGAAGGAATGAGCAGCTTTGAAGTAATTAAAGTTAAAAAGATAGGATCCAAATGCACCTGTTTTCAGCAAAACGTTTAGATCTTTGGATGTGAAAACAGTACTTCAAAAGCTGTTGAGGGTCAGGGTTTACATGTCTGCCTTTTACCTCACTTCGTTTGAATTTGCGGAATCAGACATGTACAGTTTACTTTTCAAGACCATTTTGCCACACACTTTGTCAGCAGATTCTGCCCACAAGGGTCACAGTGTTAAGTAGCGAACAGGACAATTTCAAGCACAGAGTAACATGTTTCTGTACATTGGCATTTGAATGCAATGCTGCACGCAGGCACACACACACTCACACACACACACACACACACACACACACACACACACACACACACACACACACACACACACACACACACACACACACATACACACTCTCACACATTGTGAGAGACTTGAGAGAATGTGGTCATGCAGAGGGACTGGCAAAAATGGTGAAGGTAGGTTTCTTATTGAACAGTATTGTGTTCAGGATTACAGAAAGAGAAAGAATTGCACAAGATACTTTTTCAGAATATACCCCAGGCATCAGTCGACCTTTTCAGATGGATCAGTCATAATTTGCTGTGTGAGCTGGTAAATCATGAACATAAGTTTCCCAGTTAGTTCAGATTTGAAGCCTTTTCAACCTTTTCACAACTAAACCAACATAGCGCTTGTCACAGACTAAAATTAGCATGCACGAACCACGTGGTGAGGTAGACTTGAAAAGGCAAGATGGTTACATTGGATATGCGGCTTAAAGGTGAAGGAAACGATTCAGATGCTGAATGATGATCCTTTAGCTTGGGGGCCGGAATAGCGCAGTGGTAGAGCACACCGGACTCATGCTCTTGGTGATCCTGGGGTTGCGGGTTTGAATCTCTGCCGGGCACTGTACAGCAGGATTTTTCCCTTGGAGTTAACATTGGTTCTGACTCCGTTTCCCATACAGTCCTTCTAATGAGACTCTAAACTGAGGTTCCATGTGTTTATGCACACATAACATCTTGCACACAAGTAAAATCCCATCACCAGCTTTCGGAAGAGAAGGCCAGTTTGGCCGTTGGTATGGATGACACGTTACACATAGCATGCACTCTGTGTGTGTGAAATGGAAAGAATGAAGAAAGGAAGGAAATTGAGTGAACAATATTGAACGATATTGACTGGATGACACGGGAAACGACTAAATGAAGCGCAAGCTGGCAGCTCTTCAGTCGGCACTACACAGGTAGGCAACCCGTTGTGTAAACGAGTGTGGATTGTAAAACGCTTAGCGCTTGGTGGTCTCTAGCCAAAAATAGGCACTATATAAGTATTCATTATAATAATAACAGCTTGGTGCAAGGGGGCTGGATACAAGCAATATTCAGTGTGAGCTCCAGCTTGTGTGTCAGCCATTCCTGTCCAGTTCAACCTTTTGATTAGTACAGACACTTTGAGTGCTTTCGGTATAGATTTACTCTTTGCCAGCTAGAGGTGGTTATTGTGCATACTGAACAATTTGAACTTAGAAAGTTCTGAGTAGATGTTGGACCTTCATCACCAGCGTTTTCGACCTATTCCATGTCTGAAGTATTCAGCAGGCATGGAGTTCCACCAGCGTTTTCGACCTATTCCATGTCTGAAGTATTCAGCCGGCATGGAGTTCCACCAGCGTTTTCGACCTATTCCATGTCTGAAGTATTCAGCCGGCATGGAGTTCCACTAGGAGTTCCACCAGTGTTTTCAACCTATTCCATGTCTGAAGTATTCAGCCGGCATGGAGTTCCACCAGTGTTTTTCAAGCTGTTCCATGTCTGAAGTATTCAGCCGGCATGGAGTTCCACCAGCGTTTTCGACCTGTTCCATGTCTGAAGTATTCAGCCGGCATGGAGTTCCACCAGCGTTTTCGACCTGTTCCATGTCTGAAGTATTCAGCGGCATGGAGTTCCACCAGCGTTTTCGACCTGTTCCATGTCTGAAGTATTCAGCCGGCATGGAGTTCCACCAGCGTTTTCGACCTGTTCCATGTCTGAAGTAATCAGCCGGCATGGAGTTCCACCAGCGTTTTCGACCTAACCCATGTCTGAAGTGTTCAGCCGGCATGGAGTTCCGTGATGAAGTGCACGTAGCATGGCTGTGTTTTCAGCCGCACTGATGCTTGTTTCATTGCGACGTGTTCTTGTTTAGCGCTGTGAATTTTGAATTGTTTGAATTATGTGGTAAGTTGTAAGAAATGCCAGTTTAGAGCTAATTTAAACAAACGAACGAACAAAAATCTTCAATTTCTAGGGATATAACTCTGTTAACCCCCCTCCCCCTCCCCACACATGCACACACAGAGGTGGTGCCCCTTGATCGGAGCACTGTGATTTCAACATTTTAGGATTCTTCCAGTTTCCAGACTTGATCATTCATTTTACAGACAAGAAATGTTATAAGTGTTCACCAGCTATTTACCAAGAATTCATGTGTGTTAAGGTATGGCCAATTTGTTCTTGTTCTGGCTGTTATTGTTGTTGATTTATGTATGTTGACCTCAGAAAAGGGCTGTCTGTGGGGAAGACAAGGGGGAGGTAATTATGACAATGGAATTCATAGCACGAGTTCACCTCCGACCTTAAAGATGCCAACAGTATCTCAGCCATCCCCACCCCCCACATCCCCTCCCGTTCTGATGATTCCAGGACCAGCCTGATCGTCCAGGCACCTCCAGGGGCGGGAACGTCCATCCAAGGCCAGCCTCTGCAGATCACCCTGACCCAGCGGGTGAACCCAGGCGCGCCGACCTTGGGCATGACCCTTTACCCCCTCCGCCCCTACCATCAACATGTCGGAGGCGATGAAGTTGGCTCCCTTGGGTGGGAAGCCAGTGCAGGTGGCGCAGGCGGGTCTGCTGCCGCAGAAGGTGTCGCTGAACGCCCAGCCCGTCTCGGCCACGCCGGCGGGGATGGGTCTGATGCCGCAGATTCAGCACCAGGCCGTGCTGGTGGCCTCCAAAGCCGGTAAGCTCTGCCGGGGATGTCTTCTGGTGGAGACTTCTTGTTGGTTGGTTTGCTGTTAGACTTTTTTGTTGGTTGGTTTTGCTGTTGGGTCTTTTTTTTTTCTTAATTTTTGTTTTTTCTTCTTAGTAGTTTGTGGTGTGTTAGTTTTAGTGTGTGTGTGTGTGTGTGTGTGTGTGTGTGTGTGTGTGCATGTTCGAATTGGTTCATCTTTGGATCATTATCTTGTTGGAGTTTAAAAAAGAACTTTGGTTTACATTGTATCATGATTTAGGTTTTTTTTTTTTTAACAGCATTCCATTTATTTCATTTGTTTCCTCAGACATAGATTTATTTGTTTGTTTGTTTTAAATGTTGAAAAAATGAAGTTTTTGATTCATTTCGATTTGTGACATTTATTATGTTCATAGTATTTGTAATATTGTTTCCTCTCTCTCTGTGTCTCCCTGTCTCTGTCTGTCTCTCTTTTTCTTTTTGTTTCTCTCCCTCTCTCTCCCTTTTTCTGTCTGTCTATATAAATAGATGTCATTCTTCATCCATATTCATCCAGTACTGCTGACTGAATGACTTTTGCTCTAGATATGAAAGAAATGAGATCTGATCAATCTAATACAGGCAAACTGTAGATCTCCCCATGAAGAATAAAGGGGAAAAAGTCCCAGTTGTAGACTTGTCCAGCAAAGTCTTTGGCAGGTGACATTTATGTTTTATAATAAAGCTGACGATCTAAGAGGTATATATAAAAAATGTTTAGCTATCTTGTTGCCATATTTGTTGTTTATTTGTTTGTTTGTTTGTTTGTTTGATAATGATATAAAGATTTACATGAAAAATATTCAGCCATATTTGCTAACTTGGAAACCTCGAATTCAGGAGAACAGGTTTTACGATGTAGAGTTTTCATCGTGTGCAGGAGGACTTCAAGTGAGTGCCAGCGTGCCAACCATTAGCATCAGTCCTATGACAGCGCCCATGCCCACTGCCACTGTCATGACACCAGTGTCCTCGTCGATCCTATTGGTAACAGCCATCTTTTTTTGTGTGTGTGTTGTGTGTGGACTGACTTTTTTCCTTTTTTTTTTTTTTTTTTTTTAAACCTTTAATGTGTGTTCATGTTAAGGAGAGTGAGCACAGTATGTCCTCGTCAATCCCTATTGGTAACAGCCATCTTTTTGTGTGTGTGTGTGTGGACTGACTTTTTTCCATTTTTTTTTTTTTTTTTTTTTAACCTTTAATGTGTTGTTCATGTTAAGGAGAGGACACAGTATGTCCTTGTCAATCCCTGTTGGGTAACAGCCATCTTTTGTGTGGTGTGTGTGTGTGTGAACTGACTTTTTTTCCTTTTTTTTTTTTTTAAAAACCTTTAATGTGTTGTTCATGTTAAGGAGAGGACACAGTATGTCCTCGTCAATCCCTATTGGTAACAGCCATCTTTTTGTGTGTGTGTGTGTGTGTGGACTGACTTTTTTCCTTTTTTTTTGTTTTTTTTAAACCTTTAATGTGTTGTTCATGTTAAGGAGAGGACACAGTATGTCCTCGTCAATCCCTATTGGTAACAGCCATCTTTTTTTGTGTGTGTGTGTGTGAACGACTTTTTTTTCCTTTTTTTTTTTTTTTTTTTTTAAAACTTTAATGTGTTGTTCATGTTAAGGAGAGGACACAGTATGTCCTCGTCAATCCCTATTGGTAACAGCCATCTTTTTTTGTGTCTGTGTGTGTGTGGACTGACCTTTTTTTTTTCCTTTTTTTTTTGTTGTTGTTAATTTTTGATGTGTTGTTTATGTTAAGGGGAGGACACACTGTGACAGAGGTGAGGTACGGGTAGAGGAGGGTTTGTAAGTAGCTTGAAGAGTGGGTAGCTTGAAGAGTGGGTAGCTTGAAGAGTGGGTAGCTTGAAGAGTGGGTAGCTTGAAGAGTGGGCAGCTTGAAGAGTGGCAGCTTGAAGAGTGGGTAGCTTGAAGAGTGGGTAGCTGGAAGAGTGGGCAGCTTGAAGAGTGGAAGTGCCGGGTACAGTCAGACCTCATCGGCTTAACGGATAGGTATCTGAGAGAGAGCTACTTAAATCCCCGACCCCCCACACTGCAGCTATCTGTGTCGGGTAGGGATCATGCTGGGACAGGGGTTGCAGTTATGTGGAATCCTGCATGAACAGTGCATTCCCGTAACAGAACACACGTTGTGAGAAATGGGGCCGTGCCCAGAAGGACACGCATGGAGGTGAAGGCTGTGGCAGTAGGAGTCATGTTGTGTGTGGCACAAGCAGGCATGCCCACCGTCCCTGACCATCCGGGATTTGTCCCGTTAAAGTTGATTTTTTAAAAGCTGCTGCCCTGGATATCCCGGATTTGCAACACGTGTCCCGGAAAAAAAAAAAATCGAGCGTCCCGGAAAAAAAAAATCGGGAGTTAAAAAGCCGTTCCTACTGCCCTGCACAGAACTGGAGCCAAGAATATCGTCTGCTAGAGTGAGTAGACATAATGCACATGCGTACAAAAAAAAAAAAAAAAAACAAAAAAAAAACAAAAAACAAAAACTTGCTTTCACTTTCAAGTCAGAACATGGCATCGAAGAGGAGACATGATGTTGACACAGAGTCGGATTGTGACTTGTTGGATGGGTCAGAAAGGAGAGAAAAGAAGAAGAAGGAAAACGACTGTGAAGAGAGGTTGTGTCTTCTTCAAAAAAGAATTCTCGGAAAAGTGGCCTTGTCTACAACAAGGGGAGGAAATGAGTTTCGTTTGCCTTCTGCAAGACATGTGTGTGTGTGTGATTTCTGTTCTGTTCCTGATTTTACGGATTTGTCCCTGATTTCTGTCTGTATTGTCCCTGAAAGTAAATTTGGGGGTAGGCATGCCTGCACAAGCTTTCTTGCTCTCTGGTCGTACAAACATGTGGCCATGCGCATTAGCTGAATGATGGTGGTGGGATGGACAAGGTGCAGACGTCTTGTCTGGTTCTGGCATTGGTGTTGAGGGTAGAATCGTTTTTGGTTCTACTGCATTAACAGGCAGGATGAACCCATGCGTACCAGAACATCGTCAGGCAGCTGGAATGAAGCTCCTGAAGGAATGAAATCATGAGGAACAAACCAGCACTTTTGTTTTCCACCGGTGGTGGAGCCATGAAAAAAGACATGCAGACATGGGGAAATGAGTTGGTGGTGCCTTGGACTTCAAAACAATATCAACTGAGTGTGTCATCAGACAACCAGGACGTTACAGTATGCAAAGAGGAAGATGGCAAGGCTTGTGGCAGGGAAGGCGGACTCATTTTTGAACAAGTGACGAGAGCTAGGTTACAGTATGTTCACATTTTTGACTATGACATGTATTTGTGTTTTTGTAATGCCATTTTATTTCGTCCTCAGAAACGTTTTTTTTTTAAAAAATTCTTGCACACATTGCATCCCAGAATGCTTTGAGTGTTGCGACCCCGTAGTGACATCATCAAAGAAGTAGACTGTACACCCAGTCCTGTAGTATCAGACCGGAATGGAAGTCTGTAGCATCATTTTTGTCATCCTTATGGGTCCTCACTTTAAAAAGAAAAGGAAAAAAAGCCCAGCTCTCATGGTGACCTCATTTCTGATTTCCTCTCCATGCCTGTGGTTGTGGTGAACTCAGGTCAAGGTCATCAGTGTCAGGAAGTCCCTGGGGTGGCACTATTTCTTCATTAACCCACCTCCAGGGCTGTGCAGGCACCCATGGTAGTGGAATATCATTAACGCCCACCTCCACGACTGTGCAGTTGGGAGGGCTTAGAGACCCCCCCCCCGAAAAATAATTCCCCCCCCCCCCCCCCAATGTTGAAAAAAAAAAAAAAAAAAACCCAAAAAGTAAAAGAGAAAAAAAAAAAACAAAAAAAACCCCCCAAAAAAAAAAAAGAACCCCCGTAACCCCCAAAAAAAACAAAAAAAAAAAACCCCCCGGAAGAACCCCCCCCCCCCCCCAAACTCCCCCCCCCCCCCCCCAACCCTCCCCCCCTCCCATGAAAAAGAGACTTCTCCCCCATGGGAACCCCCCCCCCTCTTGGGCCTTGGAAAAACAATAACAATATCAATGAGTGTGTCCCCCCCCAACCCCCCCCACACCCGTATGCAAAGAAAAGATGGCAAAAAATTGAGAAAAAAAAAAAAAAAGACCCGAGAGCGAGGTTTCCAGTATGTTAAAAATTTGCTATGAAATGTATTTGTGTTCGTGTCAAAAAAAAACCTTTGCGAATGGAAGTAAAAGGAAAGCAAAACAAAAGTTAAAAAAAAAAAAAAAAAAAAAAAAAAAAAAAAAAAAAAAACAAAAAAAAAAGATCTTTGGCGGAACTCAGGCATTGATCTTTTCTTTCTATCTCTCAGTTTTTGGGGTTCTGAGGGAACACTCAAAAAAAAAAAAAAAAAACAAAAAAAAAAAAAAAAAAAAATTCATGGAGGGCATGGGGCAAAAATGGTAGCTGGAATATTCATTAACCGCCACCTCCCGGACCTGTGCTAGTTGGGAGGGCTTCAATTTGAAACAAAAAAAAAAAAAAAAATCAGGAGGAAATGCAAAAAATGACTTCAGTTATTAAAAAAAGTTTTGGGGTTGGAGGGGGAGCGGGGGAGGGAGGGGGGAAGGGCTGGGGGAGGGGAGGGGAAGAAGGGGAAAAGGGGGGGAGGGGTAGTGACAGTAGAATCTTTGGAGGTGTGTTTTTGCCACTGAAGGTGTAAGCTTCTGTTCAAGAGGGGTCAGACAGAAAGGCAAAAGGTCATGCTGAGATGTCCTGCGTTGGCAAGACGCTGCCAATGGGAAGCAGGATAACACAAGCTCTGCCAACAAGTGGTCGAATCAAAAAGTGAATCATACACCACACGCCACACATTCTTCATATTGAACCAATTTGAAATCAAAAGTAATCTCCTTCTCCTGCCCCTCCTCCACACTTTTTTTTTAGGGGGAGGGGAGGGCGGTGGAGAGATGGGGGGAAAAGGAGGGGTGCATCCCCCCAGACCCACCTTGGAATTTTTCGGGATTTTTGCATTTCTTTAAAGGGAGCTTTGGTTGTGGGTTCACTGGGTTGTGTCTTGCATATGTAGGATCAACGCTGGCACGTGTGAACTCCTTCGAATGGCTCAGCATTACTGCAGCGTCTCCTCAGGAGGTTTGCCCTAGGGCAGCCTGATATGGATTGTTCTCTAAAGACTGCTGGCTCTGAGGCTGTGATAGGACAGGGCTACAAAGCTGTAGCTGTGTACAGGAGAATGGAAAAGGGTAGTTTGGGTGTAAAGTCGAAATGGTTGGTGATATCCCCATTGTGTCTAAGTAAATTCAGTATCATATGTATGTTTTGAAGGCCTTGTTTTTGTGTGTGTGTGTGTGTGTATGCGTGTGTGTGTGTGTGTGTGTGTGTGTGTGTGTGTGTGTGTGTGTGTGTGTGTGTGTGTGTGTGCTCAGGGCATCCCTACGATGTGTCCCGGGCCAGGATCACTCGCTCTTTGGCGAGCACTCCACCTCGGCTATGTCTCTCTCTCGCTCGAGGAACGCAAGCAGGCGGCGTCCTTTGCCCCCTGGCCTCAGCCACGCCGAGGCCTAAACCTAAACCTCGCCAAAAGTTTTGGTTTGGCCAGCAAGCACGGCCCCGCCGGTGACTGGAGGACACTCCCGTAGTGCGCATGGAGCTGGCCCAACCTGCCCAGCAAGGCACCGGCCCACTCTTCCCCTTCCCCCCATCTGGACCATCGGCTCCCCTGGCGGGCAACCTCTCCCGGCCGCCTGCCAGTGGCGACGTATGGGCCTCAGCCCCTGGGTAGTGTCGGTTCTTCAGGACGGGTTTCGCCTACCGTGGGCTCACCGTCGTCCTCCCCTCATGCGCTCTCCTCCTCCGTCCCCCAGCGACCCCCCACCTGCCCAGGCGGACGCCCTTCGCCTGGAAGTCCTCGAACTCCTCAGAAAGGGGCCATCACCGAAGTTTTCCAGCCCAACCCCGGTTTTACTCCCACCTGTTCGTGATCCCCAAACCTTCGGTGGGATGGAGGCCCATCCTTGACCTTTCTCCCCTCAACAAGTTCCTCAGACATACCTAGTGCAAGATGGACACGCCCTCCCAGATCAGAGACTCCATCCATCACGTAGATTGGGCTACCTCCATAGATCTGAAAGATGCGTACTTCCAGATCCTTATTCACCCGGCGCACAGACGTTACCTCGGTTTTTGTCTGGCAAGCTCGAGTGTTCCAGTTCAAAGCTCTCCCCTTTGGCCTCTCCCTGGCACCCTTCCTCTTCACGAAGGCGTTCCGATCTCTCTCCCAACACAGTCCCTCGAACTATACACAGACGCCTCCAACTCGGGCTGGGGGGCCCACTTGGGGGACAGTCATGCCTCGGGGATGTGGGACGCACAGATGGCTCGCCTCCACATCAACATATTAGAATTGGAAGCGGTCAGGCTGGCCCTCCTCCACTTCCAACATCTATCTCTCACCGACTGGTTCTCCTCCTCACGGACAACACGTCGGTAGCCCATTACATCAACAAAGGGGGGGGGGGGCTCACTCCATCGGCCTCTCTCTACGGACAGAGGCCCTCCTTCGCTGGTGCCACGCACGGGGAGCCCACCCTCCGTGCGAGACACATAGCGGGGACACGCAACATCTGGCAGACACTCTCAGCCGGTCAGGGACCCTTCTGCACACAGAGTGGACCCTGAACAAGCTGACACTAACCACCGTCTGGGAACACTGGTTCAAGCCCATGGTCGACCTATTTGCGACCCGGTACAACCATCGACTCCCCATGTATGTCTCTCCACTCCCGATCCCCGAGCGTACGCGGTCGATGCGCTCTCCCTCCCCTGGACGGGACTCCTCGCCTACGCCTTTCCCCCCTTCCCCCATACTTCACAAAGTGATCAGGAAGGCCAGGCTGGAGAGACCCAAACTCATCCTCATAACCCCGTGGTGGCCGACTCAGTTGTGGTTCCCGACCTCAGGTCCCTCACTCACGTTCCCCCTCTCCAGCTAGCCCCTTGGTGGGACTTACTCAGACAACCTCGCTCGGGCCTCCCTCACTCCAATCCCCAGATGCTTCGCCTACACGCTTGGCTTCTATGCCAGCCAAATTGCGACCACCGCGATGAGAGAGATGGGTCACGTGGTGCACGGCTAACTCGGTCCCCTACCTCCCCCTCCAACATCCACATAGGCAAGTTCCTATCCCACCAGATAGGCAATTTCCTATCCCACCTTTCATCCTCTCGAAAGCTCTCTGCTAGTTCCATTCGGGGCTACAGATCGGCCGTAGGCACCACCATCTGACAGCTGGGCGGCCCATCATTCGACAATAACTTTCTCCTTAGAACTATCTCGGGGGGGGGGTGGCCCTACGGGAAGCTCAGTCCCCTAGGCGCGCTCCCATGTGGGACCTCTTTTCTGGTTCTTGACTCCCTCAGAAACCCCCCTTTCGAGCCCCTCCGTGCTATTCCCTTTGTCATTTCTCCCCTTCAAGACCACCTTCCTTCTCTCCCTGGCCTCAGCCAGGAGGCGAAGTGGGATTCAGGTCCTCAGTTGTGACCCTCGGGACATCGCCTTTCTCAGAGACGGATCGGTCTCGCTTAAGTTCCTGCCTGAGTTCTTAGCGAAGAACCAGGAACCGGGCACGACCTCTCCTTCCCTGGTTATCCGCTCCCTAGCGGATATCTTTAGGCAGCGAAGGCAAGGCAGCGGGGACATGGACCTATGACCCTCTAGGTGCCTCAGATACGACTGGGAGCGTTCCCACCCCAGGCGTTCCTCTCAGAGAAGCCTCCTTTTCCCATCAACCCCAACAACAAGAAAGACATCTCGGCGGGCTCGATTTCTAGGTGGCTATTCTATACTATCAAATCTGCCTATGCCCAGGCCCACAAAGACCTCCCAGCCCTTTCCCCTCGAGCCCACGAGGTCAGAGCGTTGGCCATGTCCACAGCGTTCCAGCACTCTGTCCCCGTGTGCCATCTCCTGGAGCAGCCTACTGGCGTTCGGAGAACCCTTTCATAAACTTTTATCTAAGGGACATCCGCATGACCAGGGCTGATGGTTCTAAAGGGTTTTCATTTGTGGCGGCCAATGCAGCCATAACAGTTAACCCAGGAACCATTAGGGCGCTCGGCCCTCCTCCTATTCCTTTAAATTCTGCTATGGTCTGACATGGTATAGTATACGACGCCAAAATGGGGAGTTTGTGTTATACTCCCTGTTTGGCTAAGTATACTTACCATGTCAGACTCTAATGCCCGCCCTACCTTCCCGCTAGCGCCAAGGTTCCCTGGGGTTGCCTTGCGCGCAGGCCTCGTTGAATGACGGACAGTACACGATCTTCGCATCTTCCGTAATCGGAAGTAGGGTGGGCGTCACGTGACTATCTTATGCCTGCATTTGCCACAAAACTTCGGCCTGACAGAGCTGACTGACAGCCGTTTAATGCTATGGTCTGACATGGTAAGTATACTTAGCCAAACAGGGAGTATAACACAAACTCCCCATGTTGGTGATATCCCCATTGTGTCTAAGTAAATTCAGTATCATATGTATGTTTTGAAGGCCTTGTTTTTGTGTGTGTGTGTGTGTGTGTATGCGTGTGTGTGTGGTGTGTGCGTGTGTGTGTGTGTGTGTGTGTGTGTGTGTGTGTGTGTGTGTGTGTGTGTGTGTGTGTGTGTGTGTGTTTTAATTGCAGCATGGGGAACCTAATAATTTCTTGTCAGTCCATTTACAACTTGTCTCTCCTCCATGTCTTCTCTCGCAGCCAAAGTGACGCCACAGAGACAGCAGCAGGTGACCTTGACCCCGGGTCTGACAGTGCAGATGATGACAACTTCAGGGTCAGAGATCACCCATGTCCCCAACTTGAACACCATCACAACTCAGGCCGGCGGCAGTCAACTGCTGCAACTGTCACAGACGCAACGCAGCGCTCCTGGTAGCAGCATTGTCGCAACCACCTCCTCTTCGGTTGCCTTGAGCTCCTCTGTGCCTGCTGGGGCACTGCTTCAGTGATTGCACAACAGGGAGACAGGTATAGATTGAGCTCTGATTTTTCGCTTACCAAGAAAGAGAAGGGATGAGAGAGAGAGAGAGAGAGAGAGAGAGAGAGAAGAGCGTAAAGGGAGGGATTAGGGGGAGGGGGGGGGTAGAGGGGGAGGGGAGGTGGGGGGGGTGAGGGCACAACAGGACACAGAGAGAGAGTACAGAGATAGAATGGGGTTGTAGAGAGTGGATCAGAGAGAGAGAGAGCAGAACAGAGAAAACAACGGAGATAGAAGTGGACAGAAAGAGAGGAACAGAGAGAAAGTGTCAAGGATGGAGAGAGGGACATTGAAGGGAGATAATGGAGTGAAAATAGGACAGAGAAAGTGTCGGGGAAGAGAGCGAGAGAGATTGAAAAATAGAGGACAGAAAGGAAAGGATGGAGAGAAAGAGCACAGTGTTGAGGAAAGAGTGAGAGAGATTGAAAGATAGATGACAGAGAGAAAGCAGGACAGAAAGAGAATGGTGGTGACAGGGTGGTGACAGAGAGAGAGAGAGCAGCAGACAGAAAGAGATCAAAGAGAAAAGGATAGAGACGTTAGGAGAATAATAGATTTTCCAACTCCTTTACTGTAGATGTCTGCTTTTTTTTCTCTCCGATATCCAGTCAGAAGAAAGCCCTCACCCCCCCCCCCCCCCCCCCTTTTTTTTTTTTTTTTTTTTTTTTTACATGAAGAAGATGCTTATGTCTTTTCTCACTGAATTCCAGTGAAAAGAACATCAATATTTTATGTTCAGGAAAAAAAAAAAATCTGCTTTTTCCCACTGATCTCCAGTGAAAAAGATCCCTTTATAAAACAAAGAAAACCATATCCGCAAATTCTGGAATGCTTTATCTATCTGATAAAAAGAAAAAAAAAAAGTGAGATTCTCTTCAGGACTAATTGAAATGAATGGAATGAACGTTGTAATGAACAATGTGATGCGTTTACCCAGTTCCACATTAGAGACACATTTAGATTTTAATATCTTTGGGACTTAGCTTTTCTTTCCAGGCTCGAACTGGTCACAACGTGTGAATTAATTGTAAATAAATCAGGTGAATAGGGGAAGTTGGACCACAACAGCAAACAACACCAACCAGTGGATGAGACAACCAACCAACCAACGTGTCTGTAACAAACTAAAGGAAAACATGACAAGCATTGTGTTGTTGTCAGAGTGATCAAAAATAGTGCCTGACTGTTGGAAATACAAAATGGATGCATCAAGTGAAGTATAACCTTGTAATATGTCCAAAAAAAAAAAAAGACTCATATGTTATCTGACATGCACAATGCACTCTTGGACCAAGACATGACCTGTTGATCAAGGAAACCACAAAAAAAAAAAAAAAAAAAAAAATCTGTCACAGACTTGCAGCTCCGACTGTGCTGAACCTGGCGACGGCCAACACTGCCGCGGGTCACGACACCTGGCTGTCCCAGTTCATCTACCCCCAGGGCAGGACGCAGCTGGTGTCAGCCCCTCCATCCAACCCTTCCGCTGCCCTTCCCAGGCCCCCAACAGTCGCCAACACCTTCTTTGTGCCCCGCCCAGGGGCGGAGCCTAGCAAGAGTAAGTGGTGCAGTGTTTACCTGTACAATTTTGCATGTGTTTGGCGAAAATACGATGAATATGAAGAACTGGAAAAAGATGTTACGGAAAAGAAATCTGGAGAGAAAAGTTCTTGAGCGGTAGTTGCCCTTGGGTGTGTAACCATTGTCTTTGAGCGTTACAACCAAAAAGTGACACCTCGCTCAAAATCGGGCGTGCGGACTCGTGTTTGGATGATGGAACAACAGCAGAGACCCCATGCGTTTTACAAAAATGAGAAAATGGGGAAGAAGTATACACCCATTTTTAAGAAAATATGCTCATTTTAATGGAGAAATACACCACCAGCAGCTTGTGGGTAAATACATCTGGTGGTGTTGAAAGCCAGAGTTTTACTTTTATACTATGAAAAAAAGGGGGGGGGGGGGGGGGGGGGGGGGTCAAAAAAGACTAAAAGGAATATCTTTTGGTATTCTTTTCCTTTCATGTCAAACAGAAATCATAAAAGCAGTAAATAGACACATACCCCTAAAGTCTGTCTAATCAGCTAGGTCTAGGCCAGTGTATATGTGGATCAAGCCAGATGGATCAGGGCTTCTACTTTTCTTCAATTTTTTTCTTTTCTTTTTTTTTTCCCAGTCAAATGTAAAAATGAGAAATCCAAAATGTACACCCACACACACCTACACCTACAAATATATATGTGCATGCGCGCATGCACACACACTTACACACACTTAAAACACACACACACACACACACACACACACACACACACACACACACACACACGGTGCACACACACACACACACACACACACACACACACACACACACACACACACAGAGAACAAAAAGGCAAAATCAGGTGGGAAAGAAAAAGGCATGTATTAGAATTCATAGCATAGAATTGTTGGGTATCTTCTTCCCAGAGCTGTGTGTAAGAACACTGTCCATGGTGTTAAAATTTCAAATGCCTGTATCGCTAACCCAGAAACAAGTATCACAGGGTCACTACATCGGAAGAACAGCTTACTGATCATTTTAAGCATGGTAGAAAAACACGGTGAAACGAAAAAAAGTAGCTTGTAAGTAGAACTGTCTTCAAAGAAATTGTCGAACCATGTGTTCCAGACTGACTTCTTGATGTAGTATCTTTGCAGCATGGCTTCGACAACTGGCATGTTCCATATATGATGTGAAGTTTGACTCTGTGTGCTCTGTGTGCGTGTGTATGTGTGTGTGTGTGTGTGTGTGTGTGTATGTGTGTGTGTGTGTGTGTGTGTGTGTGTGTATGTATGTGTGTATGTGTGTGTGTGTGTGTGTGTGTGTGTGTGTGTGTGTGTGTGTATAAGTGTGTGTGTGTGTGCTCAAAGAAATGTGTGTGTGTGTGTGTGTGTGTGTGTGTGTGTGTGTGTGTGTGTGTGTGTGTAACATGTGCTGTGTACAACTGTGTGTGTGTGTGTGTGTGTGTGTGTGTGTGTGTGTGTGTGTGTGTGTGTGTGTGTGTGTGTGTGTGTGTGTGTATGTGTGTATGTATGTGTGTGTGTGTGTGTGTGTGTGTGTGTGTGTGTGTGTGTGATTTTCAGTACAGTGGCACTGCTGAAATTGTTCAGAAAACTGAAATAAGCTGTAGCCGCTTCTGATATTTGCCAGAGGAGATTTGTCAGTTCTGAATAAATCACTCAGTTAAAGACGAATAGAAGTGTTAAAGCAAACAATGCTGAAGGGAATTTTGCCAGGCGTGAGGAAATCATTCTGTTAAAAGCCAACAGAAGTGTGAAAGCAAACACAATGATTGCAGTTGTAACCAACCCGACACCCAACCTGACTGCCTCGCTGTCACATCCGATGACTCCTTCTCAGCCCACTGTTCTCTTCAACACCAACATGGTAGTGGAAGGACTCCGCCCGTCGCAGCCGCTTGTGGGCGGCACCGTTGGGGTGACTGTGGCAGTGGCATCTTCATCGGTGACAGTCACCACGACTGACAGCAAACCAGGTAAATCACGCTGCCGGGGCATCATGTGGAAAGCATAGTGCTGAGTCCTCTGTATTTTTACCCTGTCAATGAGGTAATGTTCTCACTGGTGCCTGTTTTGTCCCTTAGCACGATTTCATGCAAAGACTATGTAATCTAACATCCAGAGCTACCAGCTGTCCTGCTTTTGGGCAGAATTTATAATGCTCAAACGCATGTAATTCTGCTGTTAACATAAAAAGAAATTCTGCTCGCAAAAAAAAAACAAAAAAAAAGTTTGTTTATTTGCAGTGTTGGCCCATCTGTTGTACGTATAGCCAAAGAGCTGTTTGTCAACTTACTTCCAGTTCAGTTTCTTCCGCTGCCAGCATATCGAAGTGACTCACTGGACTGGTGAATCCTGAGGCAGAAAGAAGAAAAAAAAGAAAAAAAAAGAAGTGCAGATTCAGGTTGCTTTCTGCTGTCATGATGGGAGTGCTGTTGATATCCCAGTCAGCAGTTCTGCAGATGAAAGTGTTCAGCATTGTCAGAAAGAAAAAAACTCGCAGGTGTTTGCCCCTCCTTGGGTCAGGACACTGCAGAGGCACTGATGGTTCTGAAGTGCAAGAATGAGCCAGGTCACAAGATAAAACAGTGGTGACGGTGTGGTTTACAAAATGTAGAAAGGGCAACAATGTATCGGCTGAGACAGCGATTCCAGGAAAGCACGTGACTGAAAGAAAGTGTCTAGAACGTCGTTTTATTTTGGGTGCGGTGGCGTTTGTATTCCACTCAACTGTCAGAAATTCAGTGTTCTCGGTGTTCAAAACTGTTCCTCTCAAGTCTCCTCAGAGGTTGACGACTTAAGAGTATTGTCAAAAGGTGGGGTAGTGATCGGTGGATCTGTGACGCAGACTGGGTGAAACAGGTTCCGGATGCTTCTTGATTTTACGTCTTTTAACCTGCTTTACATGGAATATAAAACAAAGTTTCCACCGAGACATTCAATGCCGTATTGTAAAATGGTCCATGTCATTTTAAAATATGACATCTGAAACAAGCTGACGTCACTTGTAAACCAGCAGACTTAAAACAGCAATTTTACTACAAAAAGGTATTTTTAGAGGTGTGGCTCATCACCATATTATTAGTATCCCTAGGAAAAAAAAAGTAAAAAAAAAAAAAAAAAAAAAAGAAAAAACAGAAAGAAATTGGGAGAGCTAATCATGCCTCTATAATCAGTTAGGTTGGAAGATAATTTCCTGTAATACGTCACACTTCATGAATCATATGTGAGCGAACACAGTTCAGTTTTCGCACCTTTTCCTGGCTAAGCAGAGAGGTGAGAGGGCATCCTAGTGTTCATATAAAGTATGTTGTTGAAGTACTTTTAGTCATAAAATTCCTTTTTTCTCTCACCTGAACAGAGATGTTGATCACACGCAAGGATGCCACACCCAAGCGTAGAACTAGGTGTCAGAGGCCACTAAGGGCTGTCTGGCATTATCTGTCATGCTTAGTCTGGTTGTGACAGAATTAGTCCTGGTTCTTCTCCAGAGATTGGCAAAAAGTGACAAGCAACAAGAATGCCTCAAGGAGGTAAAGAATTTGTTGTGCTCAAAATCAGGAAAAGAGCCACACACATACAAACACACACACACACACACACACACACATAAACAAACACACACACACATTAGGAAAAGTTGATTGTAAAAAATACCACTCACAGAAAAGAAAAACTTCTAAATTTGCACAAATGGTAAGTTGAAAAAAGTGCGAACCAACAAAGGTGAGAAAAAAAAAAAAGGTAGAAATGACAGGTAAATGGTGGTGTGATGTTGATTGCTGTTACGTCTGGTGATTGCTGTTTGGGTGTTAATACTGATGAAAGTGATATATGGCGGTTGCTTACTGTGTGGGGTGAATTACTGGTTGTGGCTATTAAGTACTGTTTGGTATTACTGTGTATTATGGCTGTTTATTAATGCTTAATGTTGACTACTTTCATGGCTGTCAGTTGCGGACATGCTATTTAATTGCTGTTGTGGGTATTGTTCTTATAGATGTTCATTTCTGTATGGTGTTGACTGATGCACAGTTATTTCCTGCTTGGTGATAATCTGGTTCAGTCTTAGTTGCCCAGACAACTCTTATGGCCCAGGCTGCCTTGAAGAAAACAGAAATGTCAAGAGTCTGAAATGAATGTAATGATCCACACATTCAAATGCAGGTGCAATGCACGCAAGGCAGTCTGAAGGAAGTGGCACAAGGGAGGTAAGCATTAAAAAACATAGTCCTAACTAAAAATGATAGAACTTGCAGGATTTGGACTATGTTGGCTGTTACAATTTCTTTCATTAGTCAGAATGCGTGGCAGCCATCTTGTTGCGCGTTACCTCTCTAGCCATCTGGAATGAGTTGAGTACTGTTACGGCAGGGAATTACTGCTTGGTGTATGTTGTTATGTACTCAGGTACTGACCCTTCACAGGGGAGAAGAATATAAACGCAGCAAAATGTCTTGAATTTTGTGGATGCATGTATGATGTTGAGACTGTCAGTGCATGTCTGTAAAAGTGTCTGTAAGCATGGATGCAAGCTTGTATGAAAACCAAGGCCTAAGAGTCTTTTTGCAAACATGTATGCACCTGGGAGTGTGCTGAAACCCGGCAAGAAGGTATGTGTATAGTACACAACAGTTCTATAAGAATGAAAAGTCCTGCATAGCGGGGCATGTCAACAGCAACTCTTCCCCTCGTTTCAGCGCATGTACGTACATGTCAACACCTACTCTTTCCCTCGTTTCAGTGGCTCTTTGACAGTGCTGTAAAAATAAAGAGTTCAGCATAGCAGCGCCTTTATGCACGCTTGCCACCACTTAAACTTCCGCTCATTTCAGTGGGCTCTTTGACAGTGCTATAAGAATAAAGAGCCTTGCATAACAGCGCCTTTTTGTACACATGTCAACACCTACTCTTCCCCTTGTTTCAGTGGGCTCTTTGACAGTGGTATAAGAATAAAGAGTCTTGCATAACAGCGCCTGTATGTACACATGTCAACACCCACACGTTACCTCATTTCAGTGGGCTGTGACAGTGCTATAGAAATGAAAAGTCCTGCACAGCAAACGGCGCCTGTTCATAAACATGTCAACACCTACTCTTCCCCTTGTTTCAGTGCATGCACTTACATGTCAACACCTGCTCTTCCCTTGTTCTAGCGCATGTACGTACATGTCAACACCTGCTCTTCCCCTTGTTTCAGTGCATGCACGTACATGTCAGCACCTACTCTTCCCTTGTTTTAGCGCATGTACGTACATGTCAACACCTGCTCTTCCCCTTGTTTCAGTGCATGCACGTACATGTCAGCACCTACTCTTCCCCTTGTTTTAGCGCATGTACGTACATGTCAACACTGCTCTTCCCCTTGTTTGAGCGCATGTACGTACATGTCAACAACACCTGCTCTTCCCGTTTCAGCGCATGTACGTACATGTCAACACCTACTCTTCCCCTCGTTTCAGCGCATGTACGTACATGTCAACACCTGCTCTTCCCCTCGTTTCAGTGGGCTCGTTGACAGCGACCAGCGCCTCCCAGACAGGACTGCACCAGTCCATCATGGTGGCCGGCTCAGCGGCTGCAGCACGCTCTTCTGACCCCTCCCACTTCACCGGTACCTCAGCAATGCCTGTGCAGTCCTCAGCCACTCTCCTGTCAGGTATGGTAAAGCAGGGTGCGCTCCTTGGACAGTTTCTCCACAATTTTGCTTCTGTTTTTCAGACCAGCCTGAAAGTGTTTTCAGGACTGGGAGGAGAAAGGAAAAAAAAGCATGATAGTTGATTTTGAATGGTGTGACCGATGAAAAAGTAGGGATGCTTCAGCTGTTCTTTAATCCAGAGCAAAGCTGAGAGTTGAATCAAGCGCTAAAAAGTGGGGTGTGTTCGCTTATCAAGGAAAGAAAGGAAACGCAGCTCTCGAAGGTGGTGGCCTATTAACCAAGGGAAGTCAGGCTGAAACTTGGGAGTCTTATTGAGGCAGTATTGAGAGTCAGATTTAACTCCCTTCTCACGCCAATTTTTTGTGGGGACCATCTGAATTGACTAGTGTGATGATCTCGCTCAGTACGTGTAAGACACTTGTTTAGACAGGTAAGGATGAGAAAAAACTATGACACTGATTAAGAAGGGTTTTGATTGGTGCAAAATTTCCACAAGTGAATGGGCAGATTTTGTGTTCAGGCAAATTGACTAAATGAACAGAAATAGTACAGTAGTCTTTCCCAGTTCACATACCCATGCTGTCCTCCAATCTTGTAACCCAAAAGATCCCTGCTCACCTGCCTCCCGTGCAACGGTTGCCTCCAGCCTCCACCTTTCCTGGTCTCAGGGAACACAAACATACCCATGCTGTCCTCCAATAGGTTGGGAACACACTCGATCCCTGCTCACCTGACCTCCCGTGCAACGGTGGATGGGTGAGTGGAGCCTCATCACCATGGCGTCCACACACCAGAGCCAGCCCACTCAAATATAGAGAGTTGTTGTCAGGGACCTTCGACCCCAGGGGGCATCGGTTCAGAAATATGATTTTTCTGCTGACAGTAACTCGGGCGTCTCACCAAGGCCGAGCATATATGAATAGGAAAAATTTAAAAAGATGGGTGAGTGGATACCGACACACTAGACATAGGATTAAAGTGATTCTTGTTTCAAACAGCGAATAGGCAGGCACTTTAAATATAGAGAGTGTGTTGTCAGTCTGTGCAGTTTGAGTCTGCCACTGTAAGATCTTGAAAATCTCAGAAATATGGTGATTTTCAACCTCACAAATCATGCAGAGAGTTTGATGGATTTTTTTGTTGTTGTGAATACCACAAAACAAGAATATGAATAAAAAAAATTTAAAAAGAAAAAAAGAATTAAGACAAATGACAAGCAAAGTGACATATTTCTGCTGAAAGTGATTCTTGTTTCAAATCATGGCAGATCCCATTCTAGACGTATGTCAGGGTGGGTATGTGTTGTATGTCAGTCACTGTATTTTGTAGCAGTTGTATGTGTTGTATGTCAGTCAGTGTGTTGTATGTCAGAATGTGTTGCCCCTGTGTCATGTCAGTCACTGTAAGTGTTGTATGTCAGTCACTGTATGTTGTATGTCAGTATGTTGTGTTCAGTCACTGTATGTGTTGTATGTCAGTCACTGTATGTCCCAGTGTTCAGTCACTGTATGTGTTTGACTGTGGTCACTGGTGTTTTGTATGTCAGTCACTGTATGTGACGCCACTGTACCCAACTTCAGTCACTGTATGTGTTGTATGTCAGTCACTGTATGGCAGAGAGTCACTGTATGTGTTGTATGTCAGTCACTGTATGTGTTGTATGTCAGTCACTGTATGTGTTCCCCAAATGTGTTGTATGTCAGTCACTGTATGTGTAGTGTCAGTCACTGTATGTGTTGTATGTCAGTCACTGTATGTGTTGTATGTCAGTCACTGTATGTGTTATAGTGTCGTCAGTCACTGTATGTGTATGTCAGTCACTGTATGTGTGTATGTCAGTCACTGTATGTGTTGTATGTCAGTCACTGTATGTGTTGTATGTCAGTCACTGTATGTGTTGCATGTCACTGTATGTGTCATGTGTCATGTGTTGTGTGCAGTCATGTATGTGTCGTATAGTCAGTCACTGTATGTGTTGTATGTCAGTCACTGTATGTGTTGTATGTATGTCAGTCACTGTATGTGTTGTATGTCAGTCACTGTATGTGTTGTATGTCAGTCACTGTATGTGTTGTGTGTCAGTCACTGTATGTGTCCGTCAGTCACTGTATGTGTTGTATCAGTCACTGTATGTGTTGTGTACGTCAGTCACTGTATGTGTTGTATGTCAGTCACTGTATGTGTTATAGTGTCAGTCACTGTATGTGTTGTATGTCAGTCACTGTACTGTTGTATGTCAGTCACTGTTGTATGTCAGTCACTGTATGTGTTATATGTGTCAGTCACTGTATGTGTTGTATGTCAGTCACTGTATGTGTTGTCACTGTATGTGTTGTATGTCAGTCACTGTATGTGTTGTATGTCAGTCACTGTATGTGTTATAGTGTCAGTCACTGTATGTGTGTATGTCAGTCACTGTATGTGTGTCGTATGTCAGTCACTGTATGTGTTTGTGTATGTCAGTCACTGTATGTGTTGTATGTCAGTCACTGTATGTGTTTATAGTGTCAGTCACTGTATGTGTGTATAGTGTCAGTCATGTGTTGTATGTGTGTGTATGTCAGTCACTGTATGTGTTGTATGTCAGTCACTGTATGTGTTGTATGTCAGTCACTGTATATGTGTTGTATGTCACACTGTATGTGTTGTATGTTGAGTCAGTCACTGTATGTGTTGTATGTCAGTCACTGTATGTGTTGTATGTCAGTCACTGTATGTGTTGTATGTCAGTCACTGTATGTTGTATTTCAGTATGTCAGTCACTGTATGTGTTGTGTATATGTCAGTCACTGTATGTGTGTTATATGTCAGTCACTATGTGTGTATGTCACTGTATGTGTTGTATGTCAGTCACTGTATGTTGTATGTCAGTCACTGTATGTGTATGTCACTGTATGTGTTGTATGTCAGTCACTGTATGTGTTGTATGTGTGTCATGTGTGTCATAGTCAGTCACTGTATGTGTTATATGTCAGTCACTGTGTATGTGTCACTGTATGTGTGTCAGTCACTGTTTATAATCTGTTGTAGTGTCAGTAACTGTATGTGTAATAAAGTGGTAATTTTCATTGATGTTGACATTGTGTGCTTGGTCACAAAAAGTGTGTGTCATGTCACTGTGGATCTAAAGAAAATAGTCCTTAGCTCTTAAAAGCAGATACATTTTATTCTGTAATGTGTTAGTGTTCTGTCATGCTTGTATGTGTTGAAACCCTTTGGTGTGTTTCACTCTTAAGCAGATACTCCATGTTATTCTGTAAGTCAGTAAGTGATGTTCATGGCAGTCTGCTGTATAACAGATGCATTGTATTTGCGGAGACCCTATCGCAGATGTTGAATAGCTTTATATTTGCGGCCATTTGCTCCTTTGCAGATGCTCTTCATTATTTTTTGATAGCATCCAATAAGCAAAATGTTTGCCATTGATCTAGGGCAGATGCCCCAGTGTTTTTCCCCAATAGTGGTAAATTAATTCTCAAACAATGATTTCAAGCCTACTTAAAAGTGAACGATCTAAAGCAAATAAAGCACTTAAAACTAAAAGTCTGGTTTGACATGTGTGTGTTGTTGACATTGTCTGAAGCCCTGGTCACACCAAAGTGTGGTTTATGACTGGATTGTGGCTGAACTCTTAAAGAAATCAGGCGGGTCATTAGCTCTTAAGCAGATACCATTGTTATTCTGTAAATGAAGGCAGTAAGTGCTTGAAAGATGCTTCATTATTCTTCTGCTTATGGCAGCCGTTAGCTGTATAACAGATGCATTGTATTTGCGGAGCCCTATCGCAGATGTTGAATAGCTTTATATTTGCGGCCATTTGCTCCTTTGCAGATGTAGGGTTCATTATTTGTTGATGGTAGCATCCATTAACTCTTGAGCAAAATGTTGCCATTTGTTCTAGGGCAGATGCCCCAGTGTTTTTGGGGATAGTGGCCATTAATTCTCAAAAACAGATATTTCAAGCCTTCCCAAATGGAACGGTCTAGAAATCATCATGTAGGGTCACTGGGGACGGGGTGGATGGTGTAGAAATCAGATGCAGGTCACTGGGGACGGGGGTGAATGGTGTAGAAATCAGATGTAGGGTCACTGGGGACGGGGTGGATGGTGTAGAAATCAGATGTAGGGTCACTGGGGACGGGGTGGATGGTGTAGAAATCAGATGTAGGGTCACTGGGGACGGGGTGGATGGTGTAGTAGAAATCAGATGCAGGGTCACAGGGGGACGGGGTGGATGGTGTAGAAATCAGATGTAGGGTCACTGGGGACGGGTGGATGGATGGTGTAGAAATCAGATGCAGGGTCACTGGGGACAGGGTGGATGGTGTAGAAATCAGATGTCGGGGAGTCGCTGGGGACGACGTGGTGGATGATGGTGAACTGGATGGCAGTACAGTGGATCAGGTGTGATAAAGTGAACCTGAAAAAAAAAAAAAAAAATGCAAAGTGTGTTGCCCGCTTCCTGTTTCAGAGAGAACAGTCAGTCCTCCACAGACACTGCCTTGTCCTCCAACGACGGCGGCACACCTACTCAGAATGGGGACAGGGTCAAACCCGAGTCTGGGGAGGCAGCTGAAACTGGTAGGGTGATGCATGGGATTTGTGTGATGTGATGTTCCATTGGCTTCCTCCCTAATCATCCACACACAGCAGCACGCTGCTTCCTTAGCCAGTGTGTCCATTGACAAGAAAGACTGCCCCGCCCCGCTCCCCAAAAAAACAACAACAACAACAAACAAAATGAAACAAACAAACAAAACCAAAAAACACTGAGAACAATGGAAAATGTATATTCAGGACTTCTGTGACATAAGTCTCATGTGTGTTTGTGTATCTGTGCTACATTGGAGAATTTGTAAGCTTTTTCAATACCTTTCTTGGGTACAAGGTTTACTAAACTGTGCACTCCAAATTGACAAGTCCAAGAGTAAGAGCTGTTCTCCTTCACTGTCTCTTCTGGGAGTGAGAGAGAGGAATGTATTTGTCCTCAGCTGCTTATTGTGATGTGCTGTATTAATCTTATGGATGACAGATTTCTTTCTGCACTTAACTGTTTGGTTTTCTGTTTCTTTTTCTCTTCAGTAAAAGCAGCAACAACCACAAACAATTTTTCTGTTCTGTACAAAGAATTATGCACATGCTGTTACATAAACAACCAGATTTATTCCATAATTTTTGTCAGTATTTTTTTTTTTTTTTTTTTTTTTTTTTTTTTTTTTTTTTTGCCTGTTAATCTCTTTTCTGGCTCTGGGAATTGAGACTTGTCTGTCTCAGTTGGTGTCCTCCCAATTCATGCCACCTCTGTTTCGTTATGCTGACATTTGATTGGACAGGTTGTGTATGAGAAGCAGGAACTTTCACTTAAAAATAGTTGTACAAAGTAAGCTACCTGTCGAAACACTTTGACGCCCTCCCACCAGCCCACTTTCATTGGTTAAGGCAACAGGAAGTGATGTTGTAGTAAAGGGCGATTATTATGTTTTGAATAAACTGGAGGCATGGTTAGTTCCCCCTTTAAAAAAAAAAAAAAAAATTATTTATTTTTTTTTAATTTGTATTCCTGATGGCAAGGTATCTGTTTTACGCCAAGCAGGATAAAGGGATGTGTTTGGGCTTGTAAGTATTTCAAAAGATTCACATTTAGTAGGAAAATGCCTACTTACTCTTCCTTCTTCTTCTTCGACCGACAGATGTGGTTATGGCTGGTGCAGTGGTTGCAGACATGACTGAGCATATTTGCTTGGCTTGTAGAATGTGATTATGCATATCAGAAAGCCTGCAGACAGGATGACACATGTTGCTTGGTGTGCTGACATGTTGATGCAAACTGCAAGACCTAAAGATGGCATAATGCATATCTAAAGGCCTACAGATGTTACTAACCATATTGCAAGGCTTCCGGATCGATGACATGTGTTTCAAGGTTTACAGGTGTCATTATACATTTTGGAGGACCTGCAGAAAGGATTGTGCATTCTCCAAGATGTGATCATGGGTATATCAATCTTGCATTCTCAGTTATGCTTTTTATTGATATTTATGAATGTGATTGTACGTATTGAAAGGCATAAGAATATGTGTGTACTGCAAGACTTATGGACATGATTTTGCTTATTGGGAAACCTGAAAATATGGTTGAACATGTATTGCAAGGCGTAAAGACATGAATATGTAGATATAAGTACAGTGGGTACAGTTATTCATATTGCAATACCTTGGTTTGTGTGTGTGTGTGTGTGTGTGTGTGTGTGTGTGTGTTTACGTGATTATGCATATAGCAAGTCCTACGAATGTGATTATGCATGTCAGAGGGCCTGTCGATGTCATGCATTGCAGGGCCTGTTGGTATCTTGCATGTTGCAGGGCCTGCAGCAGTTCAGACTCCAGGTGCTGGAGCAGAAGCCTCTCCTCGCAAGCGAGCCAGAAAAAAAGTTAGTTATTGTGTGTGTGTGTGTGTGTGTGTGTGTGTGTGATGTGATGAGGTTTGAATAAAAAAAAATAAATAAATAAAAAAAAGTAAAGACGCCACATAGGAGAGAATGGGGCAAGGGGAGCAGGAGTGCAATGGATGATGCCTGTGACAGAGACAGATGGAACAAAGTGCAGGGATCCACACAAGTCAGGGGAAGAGTGGAGCATCCCTCACAGACCCAGGTCAGGGGAAGAGTGGAACATCCCTCACAAACACAGGTCAGGGGAAGAGTGGAGCATCCCTCACAGAGACAGGTCGGGGGAAGAGTGGAGCATCCCTCACAGACCCAGGTCAGGGGAAGAGTGGAACATCCCTCACAAATGCAGGTCAGGGGAAGAGTGGAGCATCCCTCACAGAGACAGGTCGGGGAAGAGTGGAGCATCCCTCACAGAGACAGGTCAGGGGAAGAGTGGAGCATCCCTCACAGACACGGGTCAGGGGAAGAGTGGAGCATCCCTCACAGACACGGTCAGGGGAAGAGTGGAGCATCCCTCACAGACACGGGTCAGGGGAAGAGTGGAACATCCCTCACAGACCCAGGTCAGGGGAAGAGTGGAGCATCCCTCACAAAGACAGGTCAGGGGAAGAGTGGAGCATCCCTCACAAACACAGGTCGGGGAAGAGTGGAGCATCCCTCAGAAACACAGGTCAGGGGAAGAGTGGAGCATCCCTCACAAACACAGGTCGGGGGAAGAGTGGAGCATCCCTCACAGACACAGGTCAGGGGAAGAGTGGAACATCCCTCACAGACCCAGGTCAGGGGAAGAGTGGAGCATCCCTCACAAAGACAGGTCAGGGGAAGAGTGGAGCATCCCTCACAGACACCCGTCAGGGGAAGAGTGGAGCATCCCTCACAGACACAGGTCAGGGGAAGAGTGGAGCATCCCTCACAGACACAGGTCAGGGGAAGAGTGGAGCATCCCTCACAGACACAGGTCAGGGGAAGAGTGGAGCATCCCTCACAGACACGGGTCAGGGGAAGAGTGGAGCATCCCTCACAAACACGGGTCAGGGGAAGAGTGGAGCATCCCTCACAAACACAGGTCAGGGGAAGAGTGGAGCATCCCTCACAAACACGGGTCAGGGGAAGAGTGGAGCATCCCTCACAGACAGGTCAGGGGAAGAGTGGGAGCATCCCTCACAGAGACAGGTCAGGGGAAGAGTGGAGCATCCCTCAGAAACACAGGTCGGGGGAAGAGTGGAGTATCCCTCACACAGGTCAGGGGAAGAGTGGAACATCCCTCACAGACAGGTCAGGGGAAGAGTGGAGCATCCCTCACAAACAGGTCAGGGGAAGAGTGGAGCATCCCTCACAGACCAGGTCAGGGGAAGAGTGGAGCATCCCTCACACAGGTCAGGGGAAGAGTGGAACATCCCTCACAAACCCAGGTCAGGGGAAGAGTGGAACATCCCTCACAAACCCAGGTCAGGGGAAGAGTGGAGCATCCCTCACAAACCAGGGTCAGGGGAAGAGTGGAACATCCCTCACAGACCCAGTCAGGGGAAGAGTGGAGCATCCCTCACAGACCCAGGTCAGGGGAAGAGTGGAACATCCCTCACACAGGTCAGGGGGAAGAGTGGAACATCCCTCACAGACAGGTCAGGGGAGAGTGGAGCATGGAGCATCCCTCACAGACACAGGTCAGGGGAAGAGTGGAACATCCCTCACAAACACAGGTCGGGGGAAGAGTGGAGCATCCCTCACAGACACAGGTCAGGGGAAGAGTGGAACATCCCTCACAGACCCAGGTCAGGGGGAGAGTGGAGCATCCCTCACAAAGACAGGTCAGGGGAAGAGTGGAGCATCCCTCACAGACACCCGTCAGGGGAAGAGTGGAGCATCCCTCACAGACACCCGTCAGGGGAAGAGTGGAGCATCCCTCACAGACACAGGTCAGGGGAAGAGTGGAGCATCCCTCACAGACACGGGTCAGGGGAAGAGTGGA